>CM032411.1:7364162-7564162 GCA_019049475.1 Eueides isabella | reverse complement strand
TTATTTAGACATTGGTTAGGGAAAGAAGAAGCTACTACGTGGCTACTTAGGACAAAATGTCTACGGCGGCAAGTAGGGTCCCTGAGGGGCTCCAACCTCTTGAATCGTATCCCCTACTCGGGCATAGCCCACCCAATGACGTGCTTATTTTGATGAGGGGAGTTAGACACGTCGGAAGAGGCCCATAAGCCCCGAGTCCGATGCCCTGCTTACGGGCAGGATGGAAGATAACACAGTGATACCGAAGGAGATAGAGACTGAGACCATTTTATAAGGATCCCAGAATCTCCCTATCAGGACCGCTTGCACGCCACAGAGAACACTCGTCTCTTCGAATCGAGTCCTCGTATACAGTATATGAATTCGCGCTCGCGTGTGTTCGTGTCGCGTTCTGTGTCGCCTCGGGCGTCGCACCCCTCTGACCTCGAGGTAGGGTTGCCAACCATACTTTATAATAACGTATCTTACTTTATTTTTGGTAATTATACTTTATACTTTTGAATACAAATAAAGTATGTGAAAATACTTTATTTTCAACCTTTACTGTGGATGCGTAAAATTATGGATAAGTTGGGTACCTACTATTTAACGGCACTAAACAGATTATAAAAACGATTTATTATTACTGAACGAAATGTTAGATGTCATGTCCAACAGTCCAATGTGAATGTGACAGTGACAGATGACATATATCATAGATGTCACACTATCGACGTCATTCGACGTAGTTGAAAATTGCCCGTTGTTTTCCTTCGATGTTGTTTTTGTTTGTTTAATCCACTATTATTTAAGTAAACAATTGCAATGACGAGTGATTCTGAAAATGATACACCACCAGTGACTCCTAAAAAAGCTAAAATTACCAAAGTCTTACAAAAGTATAAACCTGAGTGGGAAAAACAATACGACTGGCTAACAAGTGATCGTCAAAATAAAAATAACGCAAGATGTAATATCTGCGGCGTGAATTTTACAATCGGTTCAGCTGGCATTGGACAGGTATGTTTTGTTAATATGTCATATATTTTTAAAACTACGTTTCTTCTTTCGTACAGTTATTTACATTTTTAACCTACCTAACCTATTTCATTAGTTTTTTTTTATACATTTGAACGAAAAGTTATTACCTATATAAAATCTATAATTTGACATTGAAATTCAACTATTCACTTGTAAACAAATGAGTGGCCAGTTTGTTTGGTGGTGGTTTGGTTTGGTTGGTTGCTAACGCTTTTATATTGAAAAGTTTTTAAAACAGTAAAAACGATTTAGGTTGCGAAACGATTTGGTTGAAATTTAGGTTGCATTAACAATTTTGGTTTATTAATTTTTAATCCAGTGTATGAATAATCAATAAATTTTCTTGCTTACAATTTTAAGCAGGGTATGGGAACTTGGGAAGCTATTTTATTTAATTGGGTATTTATTTTTAAATATTAAAATATTAAAAGATAACATTTTTCATCCTAATTGCCTGAATTAAAATGTTTATATTCTCATATAATTTACTTAAGTGTGTTTGGATAAAATTATTTTTTTTCTGATATTATTCTAAACATTTTCCACTGTATTAATAAATAGTTTAATAATCATTATTCAATTGAAGCATAATATTCATTATTTATGATTCAGTATTATTTTGAAAATGGTGATGGTTTGTATGGTGGTGGTAGTTTGTTTTTTTCTTTTTACAGATTAAACAACATCAAAAAACTCAAAAGCACATGATGAAAGTTGAAATGAAGAAAACATCTGGTGCATTACAAAATTTCCTTACACCAAATACTAATTGTCCAGGATCTAGTGATGATAACAATATTACAGCAGCGGAATTAACATTAACTTTTCACACTGTGAAACATAATTTATCTTATAATAGTATGGACTGCACAAATAAATTAAGCAAAATTTTATATGTTGATTCCAAAATAGCCAATAAAATACGCTTGGCAAGAACTAAAATGGAAGCTTTGGTAACAGAAGTATTAGGTCCATATTCTGTGGAAAGTGTCTTAGATGATTTAAATGATAATTTGTTTTTCTGTCTCCAGACAGATGCATCAAATAAAAAGAACATTAAATTATTTCCACTTGTAGTGCAATATTTTTCAATAGATAAAGGGATCCAAAATAAACTGTTAGATTTTTACGAAAATTCAAACGAATCTGCTGATGGCATGTTAGAAGCTATTAAGAAGTCTATGGATTCTTACAAACTGTCATTCAATCAAGTGTCAGGTCTCAGTGCAGACAATTGCAACGCTAATTTTGGCATTCATCATTCATTGTATACAAATATTAAAAAAGAAGTACCAAATCTAATAAAAGGCAACTGTCATGCACACATTGTCCATAATACTGTGAAACATGCTATGGGCTACTTGATTTGTGACATAGAAAATATTGTTTTAAAAATATACAGTCACTTTTCAGTATCTGCTTGTAGAAGAGATGAATTAAAAAAATTCGTTTCTATGGTTGATGGCGAATTTCACGAAATTAAACGTCATATTGGCACTCGCTGGTTATCTTTACTTCCAGCCATTGACACCCTTTTACTTAATTGGGAACCAATATGTAATTATTTTATAAGTTTAAATGATAATTGTCCAATAATTATACAAGAATTATTAAAGCTGAGAGATCAACAAGGGGAAGTTGTTGAAATTTATCTACACTTTACAAGCCACATGCTGAATATTTTTAATAAAATAATAAAACGTTTGGAAGGAAATGAGGTAACTATATTGAATGTTTATAATATTATGGGTAATTTAAGAGATGAATTAGAACAAAGAAAAACTGATAAGTATTTTGGTTATGAATCAAAAATGAGATTACAAAAAATTGAAAAGTCATCAGCCGAAACATTCAATACAGTTACCAGTAATTTTTTACTTTTTATTGATAAGAGCTTAAATTATTTGACAAAATGGTTTGATTTTAGTGAAGAAAATTGGCTTTCAATACTTCCTAATATGTCTTTGAAAAATGAGATTAAATTTGAACATTTTGAAATGGTAATTACAAAGGCCAAATTACAAGACAGATTAAATATTAAAATGGACGATTTATATTCTGAGACAATAACACTTAAAGAAATTCAAAGAAAATTTACTAATAATGATAAAGAATTTTCAGAGAAAAGTACAGTTGACAAATGGCAATATATACTTAAAAATGCATCTGATAGCTTACCAAATATAAAAAAAATTATTTCTTATTTACTCTCTGTTCCCGCCACTTCAGCTTTCACTGAGAGAGTTTTTTCAGTAATGAATCTGAAGTGGCGAGAAGAGAGAAATAGAGCGTCAATAAATTTGATTAAAAACGAATTGTTTATTTATTTAAATTTAAATGATGATTGTAAAACGAGCTTTGAAACATTTAAAAATAACAAAAGATTGTTAGCAAGTGCTAAAAGCTCACAAAAATACGTTTTTAAACCAATAAAAACATAAAACTTGAAAAATACTTTTTTTTCTTACAAATACTTTATTTTTTTCCTCTTCAAACGATAGTATACGTTTTTTTTGTCAAAAAAGTTGGCAACCCTACCTCGAGGTCATTCTCGAAGTCGGAAGAAAGAGGCCGTAGAGGCCCGCGACGCGGCCGATCCCGCCGGTCGGTCGAGAGTGCAGCACCCCGCGCCTCTTAAATCACCCGATCCGATTACTGGACTGATTACTGCCGAGTGCGGGTAATCGAAGTAGCCACTACGAGCGGCCGTGGCGGGCTGCGACGCGAGCGCTTTCACTCGCGCCCGCGACCGCTATTGCCAGCCACAGTGACCAAGGGGTCAGAGGAAGTTTCTCCTCTTTGCCGACGGTCTGGTTGCGGTGCCTACGTGTTGCTAATTCAGATGTCAGTACGTATTAAAAAGAACAATAAGTCCAGTGTTAGTGTAAGTGGTAGTGAAGTGCCCGTTAGTGGAGTGAAGTGCCGACAGGACAGGATCAGTAAAGTGCAGAGGAATACGTCGTGTCGTGAGCGTCTGTCTATGCCACGCTCGCGAATTATTTCGCGACTTTCTGCGCGTCTACGAACGCAGCAGTGCCGGTTCGATCCCGGACTGAAGAAACATGTACCGATGCGGATTCTGCGAACGTCGTCGAGGAGTCCGACGTCGAAATGGTCAAGGACTCTGACGCCTCCGCATATACGACCGATGGCAACAGTGCCAGCTCCTCGGAGGATTCCGCCTCCGGGGGTGAAGACTCCGAGGGGCATGCCGATGAAGGCGACGACGGGTTCGAGACCCTCAAGTCGAAATCGGCTAAAAGAAAGGCCAAAAAGAGTCCCCCGATTCGCTGGCGCGAAAAAGGAAGTGCGCTGTCGCTAGCCGCCCCTCCTCCCTCGCGTCGTCCGCCCCTCAGGCATGTCAGTTAACTGGCATCACAGTCGGGAAGCCATACGGTAGGGGTATCCCAGGGCAGTGTCATAACTGCCAATACTACGGCCACTCAGTCCGTAACTGTCACGCGCGGCCCAGGTGTGTTAAATGCCTGGAGGACCACGCGACTCCGGACTGTCCGCGCAAGGTCCCTGACCCGGCCGTACCTCCCAGCTGTGTTCTGTGCGAAACGGACTACAAAAAATTCTAAGTCCACCTTAGCCGACGACATCGAACTACTCGTAGAGTTCATGGAGTCAGTGGACTTAGACGAAGTAGCGATATTCGCGGAGAAAATTCGTAAATCCGACGGGGCCACTAAGGACCGCCTCCCGGCACTGGGTGAACACGCCGAGTTGTTCACCAAGGTAGCGCAGTTCAAAGCCAATAAATAAACATTCCAATGGCGGTCAGCACAAGAAATTCTTTTTCGTCCGACGCTAGACTCGCGAGAGTCAAGCCGCGCTCTCTCACGTTCGGTTTCTTTAACGCAAACGGACTTACCGGTCAAATGGGGCGCGTGCGTGAGTTTCTCAAAGAGCAGAATTTAGATTTATTTTTAGTACAGGAGACGTTCCTCAAACCGCAAAATAGGACCCCTAAGGTCGCAAATTATAATACCATATGAAACGACAGAGACGGTCGTCTCGGTGGTACTCTCATTTTCGTCAGAAGGACGCTCCATGTAGTACCGTTAGACCCGCCGCCTTCGCTCGTTAACATCGAGGCGTCTGTCGTTCAGATCTTCATGACTACATCCATCTATCGTTATAGCTTCGACCTACTTATCACGCAGCAAGACATTGCTCGAGAGTGATTTGCAGGCACTTTTCAATCTAGGAGGCTCGGTCATTGTGGCCGGCGACCTCAACTGTAAACACACTAGGTGGAACAGTACTAGAAATAACCACAGAGGGGAACTATTATATAGGTTCTGTAATCTCACCTCTTATTATTTTGAAATATTTTCACCCAATACTCCCACTAGGTATGGTGCTAACGGTGTACCCGATATTCTCGATATAGCAATCCTGCAGGGCATCACGTTCGCTCTATCGAGACACTCTCAGAATTAGATTCAGACCATAGACCGGTGATTATGAAACTTGGCCCGGATTGTCCCCAGGCGGTCTCAAAAATCACTGTAACGAATTGGAAAAAAATCAGGGAATGCATCAGCAAACCTGAATTGTGCGCAACCGATGCAACTCTGGACGACAGATTCGACTCGGTAGAGGCAGCCTCGGCGGCCATCAGTAATTTCTCTGAATTAATAGCGAAGACACTCGACGATTGCTCTAAGGATATCGTTTCGCAATCCCGAGCGATCTTCGGGAAATGATAAGGCGCAAAAACCAAGCGCTAAGAGCTCACGATAAATATCCAACCCCCGGTAATCGAAGTAGACTCTGGAGTCTCCAAAGGTCGGTTCGAGCCCGATTCGCGGAACTCAGAGTAGCAAGCTGGGACAAACACCTGTCGGAGGTCAGACCCTCACATGTTGCGTACTAGACGTTGGCCAGAGCCTTCAAAAACTACACTGTTGTCACCATGCCGCCCTTATTACGCGCCGACGGCTCCACAGCCCCAGATGATACGTCCAAGGCCGAATGCCTCGCGGATAGTATAGAATTGCAATCTTCCCCCTCGACCCAACCGTGCGATCCAAAACACGTCGCCGCGGTGGACGCAGAGGTTGAAGCGTGGGCTTCCTTGCCGCCAACGGGGGATCCCATAAGCCCTACTTCGACCAAAGAGGTTAAAGACATCATTAAAGGTCTAAAGATCAAAAAATCCCCAGGGCACGATCGTGTCTCTATTAAAATCATTAAAATTCTTCCAGCCCACCTTATAACGTACGTACTCTCTCGCCTGTACCCGCTGGTCTGCGCCAAATCAAAAATGTCCCTCAAAAACAAAATCCGCCTGTACACCACCTGTGTCAGGCCAATTTTCACATACGCCAGTGTAGTGTTCACACACACTAGCCTCCACCGCCTTCAAATCATTCAGAATAAATTCTTGCGCATCGCCACGGGAGCTCCCTGGTTCATGGGCAATATAGATCTCCATCGAGATTTCAATCTCGACTCCATTCAAGAGCACTGCAGGAAACTGTCCAGTAGCTATTTTGAAAAGGCCGCGGCCCATCCGAACCCCCTGGTGGTAAAAGCCTGCGATTATTCGCCCCCCATTGCTAAGAAAATATTCCGTAAGGTCTACGTAGACCACGTAGTGTTCTTTTCGATAAAGCTGACCCCATTACGGTCGCGAACAAAATTAAACAAGTAGGTAGGACTACACACAGGCGTACACGCACACGTTACACATACCGTCCCCGCCAGTGGAGACGAGGTCCCAGCTTTACTGCAGCCCAAGCGCGCCTAGGCGCGGGAGGGCGCTAAGTTAAATTCCAAAAGGGTATCCACAGCCCTACCCAGTAGGCCTAGCTCGGGCCGAGCGAAGCAAAGCCCCCCACTACAAACGACGTTCGCAAGCCGAGGTTCGAGTCTCGCAGGAGGCGCCCTTGCGACTTCGTGGTATCTCTTTGAGTCACTCAATCTGGTGATAAGGCCAAGGTCAGAACTCTTCAAGTTCGGCCTCCCACAAAACCCGGTGACGCTGTAAAGGCCGCAGGGCCAACAGCATACTGCCCATTCGAAAAAAAAAATCGACATCGGACGCAACGCTCTACGATTTGCCTTGCCTGCAGTGTAGACCATACGCCTTATTTGTTTGTTCTGCACGATACGAGCCCTCACCGATCGGTAGCGATCTCAGCGCTATTTACTCCTTAAGTAATCGCTGAGCTCCCCTACCGCTCCGTGCGGTTGTGCTGACCCCGCGCCGCCCTGCACGTCGCCCCCTTCGAGACCTTGTGGCCGATTCCAAAGTCGGTCGATTCAACCCGATCGACGACGATGCATCGGCCAATGGCTATCAAGCGTGGGTACGAGTATTGACGAACGTAACCGAAGATGTCAGGACGTAGTGATGCGCGAAGCCGAGAGCGTTCTCGCTAAGGCCAGCGCAAACTATTGACTGAATTAGGTCAAGGGGCGGAACAAGCCCCGCCCCCTTTGCCTCAGTGGGAATCTACGCACCGTAGCCCTGCCCCATCGTCGCACCTGAGCCATAGGAGCTCGGTGCCGAAAGAAGATGCCAAGAGGCCTTGGCGGACCTCGGCTACAAGGCCGAGTACGTCCGCCAAATTAAAGCAAGAAAGGGGAGGCTGGGGTGTGTGTTCTTCGCCATCCTCGCCAACACCCCGGACCTTATGCCTGGCATTTTTAATGTAACCGAGCTTCTTTACATGCCAGGCATAAAGATTGAAGCATGTAGGAGCAGGAAGGGGCCCGCGCAGTGTCATCGCTGCCAGGCATTCAGGTACTCCAGCCACGGGTGCCATCGGCGCGTCGCGTGTGTTAGGTGCGGGGAAGAGCACCTCGCGCACGCGTGCCCGAGGCCACTCGAGGTAGCGGCGACCTGCGCCAATTGCGGGGAGCACACCCAGTGAATTATACCGCGTGCCCGCAATTCATGCGCGAGGCTCTTAACAAGAGCCTCGTGCCGCTGGGGTTGTAGCTCTCGCAGCTACAACCCCAGCGGCGTGTACGAGGTGGCGTTGCTCCAGTCGGCGCTAACATTGTCGACGTAGACGCTCAGGCCTCCAGCCTGATGGCGCCGGCTAACCCCGCCTCTGTCAGGGGAGGTCGGCGCATGAAGAAGAGGAACAACAAGCGGGCGAAGAGCAGGGACCCCTGCAGCCACCGCTCAACCTACCTCAGCACCGACCCGAGAGCCTATTCAGCGGCTCGATCCCAACGCTGGCCGTGGGCGACTGGAACGCGCATCACCCGGCCTGGAGGTGCCACTCAACATGTTCCACTGGACGGCGCCTTCAAAACGACGCCATTCGCAACGGCTACGTCGTCGCGGGCCCCGACATGCCGACGCACTACACAAGTGTGAGCGGCACAACGCCCTCTACCATTGACTTGGTAGTGCACAAAAATCTAGAGGCCCTTGACCTCGAGGCCCTATCCGATGCCTTCGGGTCTGACCATCAGCCTGTCCTTGCCACCGTCTCAGGCAGGCTGACTCTGGCCAGGAACCCACCGACGCGGCTGAGGACTTTGTGGGATAAGTTTGAAGCCCATCTGCAGCGCGAACAGCAGCCACTGCCCTTTGAGCCTCTCACCGCCCCTTCCAACATCGATCGGCTTGAGGGAGCTATCACCCGGTCGATACAGGACGCTATGACCGCGGCTACAGCTCCAGCGAGACCGCCGCACAGTTTGCCACCGATCCCGGGGAAAATCCGGGCGCTAATCCAGCGGAAGAGGAGGATCCGCTCGGATTGGCAGTCTACCCGGGATCCATCTCTGAAAACGCAGCTGAACAACCTCGTCGCGCGGATCAGAGCCGCTCTCGCCAAGGTAGGGACGGGTGCGTGGGAACGACGCATCGAGGACGCTGCGGAGGAACGTTCATCCCTATTCCAGCTTTGCCGCCAAATAACTAAGAAGAAGCCGCCTACACAGCCTCTTCTTCACCCAGATGGCTCCCTCCGCTTCGCCGCGGAGGAGAGAGCGGACATCTTGGCGTGCCATTTGGCGGCTAAATTCCAGCCGCACCCAAGTTCGATGCCCGAGAGACACGCCGCACTCGAAGGGGAGGTGTCGTCGGCGTTGTCCTCTCCGCCTCGTCCACTGCCTCCACCGCCTTACTTCTCACCGGGATCAGTGAGAAAGGCGATAGCAAAATTGAAATCCAAGAAAGCCCCCGGTCAAGACGGGATAACAAACGGGGCTCTACGACACTTACCAATGAAGACCGTAGCAGCGCTGGCCATGCTCTTCAGCGCGATTCTGCGCCTGGGTTACTTCCCCCGGGCGTGGAAGGAGGGCCTGGTCATTATGCTGCCCAAGGCCGGGAAGAACCCGAGAACACCTGAAGGATACAGACCGATCACACTACTCAGCTCGGTGGCCAAACTGTTTGAGAAGCTTCTTCTCCCGCTTCTCCAGTCGCAACACCAACCGCGGCAAGAGCAGTTTGGTTTCCGCAGCGGCCACTCTACCACTCTCCAAGTGGCCAGAGTAGTGCACTACGTCGCAGCAGCCGCCAACAGGAAGGAGAGTGCAGTTGCAGCCTTCCTCGACGTCGCCAGTGCCTTCGATCGGGTCTGGCATCCTGGGCTCCTGCATAAAGTACTCATTCGCCCTCGAGGACGAGCGCCAGCTGCGCGTAGTCCTAAAGGGCATACCGAAGGAAATTGAAGTAGAGACGGTATTCCGGGACCTTGAATCCCAAAACCTTCCAATTAAGTCAGTACACCGAATGTTTAACAATTACTCTAAGAAAAGCTACGACATGGTTCTAGCTGTATTAGACCACTCACCAGAGGGAAAGCAAATATTTAATATCCGACCCGTCTGCCAATTATCTGGCATTAAGATCGACAAGCCGTGGTCTCGCGGCATCCCAGGGCAGTGCCATCGCTGCCAGCTCTACGGGCATTCAGCCAAAAACTGTTACGCCAAACCTAGGTGCGTGAAGTGTTTAGATGACCACACAACAATTGATTGCCCGCGCAAGGTCCCAGACCCGGTCGAACCTCCCAGTATAAGGCTTCAGCCGCTCCACAAACAGCGTACGTACCGGCTCCACTACCTTCCACAAACGCGTGGAAGAAACCCTTACCGGAGACCCAGGCCGCCGCAGCTATCGCTCAGCCACCTAAGGGACCTCATCCCAAAGCGCCTCGGATCGCGCCTATTCAACCGCAACCGATGCCGAAAACAACTCCACAGGGGACAGACCCCTTGGAAGACGACATAGCGCTCGTTTTAGGGTTTGTCAATACGTTAGACGCGAAAGAAAACGCAGCCTTCGCGGGAGGGCTTATGAACACGGACGGAGCTCCTCAAGCTCGCATTCAAATGGTTAGCCGACACACGAGGCTAACCGCCAAAATCATGCGTTTCAATACGCAAAACTACTAAATTTAAATGGCGATCAGCAATAGAAATTTAATAAACGCGCCCGATTTAAGACTCGCGCGAGTCAAGCCGCGCTCTCTCAACATAGCTTATTTTAACGCTAACGGCCTTAACACGCAAATCGGCCTAGTCCGCGATTTTGTTAAAAATAAAGATTTAGACATGTTCTTAGTACAGGAAACGTTTCTCAGGAATTGTAACAGAGATCCCAAGATTGCTAACTACCGTACGATTAGATACGACAGAGACGGCGCCCTCGTGGCACCGTCATCTTTTACAAAAAGACGCTTCACATCGTCCCGCTCGTTCCGCCGCCATCAATCCCAGCGATTCTTCCCGGCTACAACATACTGCGATGTGACACCCCCTCGGCACAACCTATGAGGGAGCTCATAGTAGCAGTGAGAAAGAAGATAGTCTTCCGCCAGCTACCAGACCTCTGCGACCAGTCGTTTCAGTCTCTGGGCGTCGAGATACAGCCAGGTTCTAGAGGGCTTCGAAACCACCAACCACCCTGTGTAACCAGGTGTCGCCCGGCTGGGCTGACCGCCCCGAGAGCAACGGCTCAAACCATACTGGATTGACTAACCGGACATGACAACTTTTACCCCCGCGGGTAGTACTACCTCACCCCCCCCCCCCCCCCCCATCTCAGTTGCACTCGGACATGATACTCGTGGCCAAGTTGCAGCAGAGGGGTGCCCTGTCACGGTCATTACTGGAACATATTTCAATTTTCCTTAACGACAAGTGCAGAGAACTCGACAACACCGGCGCCGTCTCCACCGCGCCGCGGGGACAGGAGGGGACCGCAAGACTGTCACATCTACCACCTCTGACGCGGACCCGAAGACCTAGGTCAGAGGATGAGGACATGGACGCCAACAACAAGAGGCCGTGCGTGCAACCGGACCCTTGCACGCGGCTTCCTTAACGCGACCCGCGGCTTCGCAACCGCAACCCAAAGGGGTTTATGGCTACCTCGGCCACGCCCACAGCAACCACTACTCCCGACAACACCACACTACCGCCACCCACTCCACCAACAGCGCAAGCGCCAGCGCCAGCACCGGCACCGAGCACTCATTGTGGAAGCGCTACCCAACTGGGCGTCCCATTTTAGGACGCTCAGAGACCTACTGGGCCACCACCTAACGCGAACCCACTCGGAAGAGCTGTAGCTGAAGCTCCCCGCATGGACGCAGAGAGCACTCAGACATGCTCCGCTTAGCCGAGCTTCTTAAATTCATTCATTTGACAATTAAATAAAAAACCATAACATTTCTAATTTTAAATAAATCTACTTAAATATACATAAAATCCAAAATATTTTTTTAATACAAAGTTTTAAATTTAAAAATAATTGCCATATTAATAACATAAAAATCTCAAACCACATCTCCCTATACTTAACAATAAAATATAAATAATGCACAAAACACTTTCCGGTCTCCAACAACTAACATGTTGTGTTTAATTACGGTACTCAACACCAGCAAACATTTAAATAATTAATTCAATAAGTGGGTATCGAACCCGCGTCCACCGCCGATATAATCAGTCATATGTATAACAATAGTATAATCATATTAAGTTATTATGTTATATAGAGAATTATTATTTAAAAATAATTTATTAAAACCTTTAGTTATAAAATTAAATCTTACATTAAAATAATGCTTTAATTAATAATTTATTAAAAGACTAAATATAAAATTTGCCTCAAACAGGAACACAACCTGCAACCTGCAGGTCACATACAAGCTTATATGAGTAATAACTACAACTGCCCACTTCTATATTAACATATAACAACTTTTATAAATACATCAGTCACAAAAGTATTAGTTATTCTTCTTTAGTAATCAGACTCAGGCAGCTTTTCTTTCAGTTTCCCAGAGTTAAGAGTTGAAATCCCGAAAATATTTTAAATAAAGATAAAAAAATAAGTGTAAGAAAAGTTGTTTTGTAAGAATTATTAATAACAACATGTACAGACACACACAAACACACACACACATACAGCCCACGGGCTATATATAGTCCTGCCTCAGTCCATAGACAGTCCAATACAACACAAGTAGTACCTGAGAGTGAGAGTGCACTGTACGTACTAACATTGTTGATATATCCATGTTACATGTTAACTTGTTCTACATGTTGGAGGCTCCCGGCGTACAACACCGCACTGCGTCTGTAATGGATTACATTGTTTTATTGGACAAAATAAATAAAAAATTGCTTGATTAAAATAAATAATGTACAATTTCAATAAAAAATAATAGTATTAATGTTGTTTTTAATGATTATTATGTTATTTAACATCATGCTGGGATACAGCAGCACACGGCGGGTGGTGGTGGGCAGAGGGGACTTGGGAAGCTGCTGTTAAGACACTCCCTGCCGTCCCTCACTTTCCATCGATTTTATGTCATTGCATGTTGAGTGGCGGAACTCAACGCCGCACTATGCGTTGTTGCCAGAGCGCAAAATTTTAATATACAATATTTAATTGCCTCGAGTGCGCTATGACAGACTTCAAGTGTTAACGGTCTCGGCATACCTCTTTCGCCTCGTCCACTGTCATCAACCTCTTCATACATGCCCTCCGGGGGGTCCTCATGCTTTTTACGTGACCTTCCTCCAGTATCGTCGATACTGTGTTTTCGAAGGTCAACCGAGGTCTCCCCCTCCCTCCCTTACCGGTTAAACTTACTGTGTTTTATTTATCATTTGTACCTCACTCTGTACACTCAATATATTTAATTCTGTATTTAGATAGCGGAACTAAACCCCGCACTGTAGTCTTGTCTCCGGAGTGAAAATAACTACATGTTAAACAATTGTTTACCACAACTGAGAACAGAACCCACCACAGTCTGTGTTGTGTCACACACACAGACACACGACAGCCTCTGAAGCATTCTGTATTACTTTATTAGAATAGCTTACTTGATATTCGCCGCATTCGCTTCGCTCGCCCAAACACGTTCGCTTCGCTCGACGAACCACGTTCGTTTCGCTCGCCGACCCGCGATCACTTTGCTCTCTGAAATTATCATTGAAAACAACAGCGTAATTTAATTTCTATTCAAATTATAGTTTTCTGTAATAAAATATTTTTTTGCTCCAAACAATGGTCAAAATCGGAAACATTGAATGACGATATTCAACGCCGTGTTAATACAATATCTAATTATAATAATTGTAAATCACAATTATCATAATTGCTAAAAATCTGCGAAAATAAAAGGACTAATTCCATAAAAATATTCTGTAGAGAGCTGTCACGGTGCAGCAGCACAAGCAGGCGACTGTCAACGTGACAGGTAGCGGGTTCGATCATCACTTGAGGAAATTAACTAGTTAATAATTTCATTTCTTAGCTCTGGTTGTCGAGACACAGCGCGGCGTTGAGTTCCGACATTGAATGGGAACAGAGTGTCCTGACACTAACATTTTCCAAAATGCGGGATATAGAGCGTGAATCTGGACTTGCTAATAATATATTATAAACGTAAGTTTGTCAGGATGGATGTTTATTATACTTTAATACGCAAACTGCTCAACCAAATTGGATGCAACTTTATAGCAAAGTAGTTCAGAATCATAATAAAACATAGGCCACACTTTATGTAGATATATGTTTTGTATAATTTGGCGGTAATTAAAGAATATTAACAAGTGAAGCCGCATGTTTGAGTACAAAAAGTTGCAAATGTAAATAATTGATTAAAGTTACAGTTTGTTATTCCTGCTAGAGGTCTGAGGGACGAGCATGCAGCTGCAAACGTCTCTCTGTTCCCAGGTTCCCACTAGCTTAGTGTGTATCAACCTATACACTGTACCAAGCATGACAGTGGCACATTGTCTTGTGAACAGACTGACACACACCACCCTCTGTCATATTATAAGTCAAGTGATTGTCTATACACTGCTTATATGTGCAAGTTGTGCAACAAGTGTATATTAATTTGACATTTATACAATTTTTTAACATTATTTATGACAATATATATGAATCTTGGGAAATGAACCTACATTAGCTTGCCATGACATCCTCATTCAGCACCAACTCATTTGTAATCAACAGATTTCTAACTTGTATGAACATTGTCAATTTGTTCACATCACTTATTGACTCCACTTGTTCCTCCATCTGTAAAACATACAAAGATTGTCTTTTATATATTAACTATGTAGGGCCTGTCGTGGTTCAGAACTGTAGGGCACAAAACTATAAACATTATAAGTTATGGGTTTGATACCTACTCTTCATTGTCATTTTCTTTGAAAAAAAATATGATAATCTTGTCTAAAATTTTAAGTGAAATTATTAAGACATAAATGTCTTATTTATATTAATATAAGCAAAAAAAACCCAAGAACGTACCACAAAGGAACAAGCTCACTGTTTCTTCCAAAAATGTAAAAGTAAACAAAGCAAAGCTGGTATGTAGTGTAATTATAAAGTACTACTGAGTCCATTGCATGTATGTAGATAACAAGATGATTGTGGGATCAAATCCATTAGTGGAACTAATCATTTTCTCTCTCTTTTGTAAGACAATAAACTAAAAAAAATCAATTTATAGGTACTACTAAACCCTACTGTTTATGAAGCATGCAATGACTCAAATATGGCAGTGTGTGGCAAGCAACTACTATGTTTAGTGGAAATAGAGTATGTTTAGTAGAGTCTGTTGACACTCGGTACCCACTTAGGTACCCTCTACTAGTGTACTAGTGTACCATAGTGGTAGAATATGTAATATAATTGTCATTACAAAAATAGTTTATGGTGAATCAAGTCCAGCAAAACATTTTTCATATAATCATATGAAGCAACATAGTATAGTTGAACTCAGAAAAATATCAAATTTGACGCTGGATCTCGCATTTAGCAGGGTAGGTAGAGGGAACTTGGGAACCTAGTGTTAAGACATTCCGTCTCCATCGAGACACTTCAGTTCTCCACTTTCCGGTGCATTTGAGGCATTGCGTATTGATTGACCGAACTCACCGTCGAGCTCTGCCTGGATACGTAAGCATTATTTTAATATATATCCAAATGACAATATTTTTTTATTAAATTAATTAAATGTTATTGTTACTATTATCATAAAAACGCCAAAAAAAGACACTGCCTACCCTGCCACGAGCGGGGTACAGCGTGGAGCTGAGTATTACTTAAAAAACAATAAAATAAATTAACGTTGGTGAAACAGATATAAAACACAGTGGTATCTAATCTATTATTGTAGATATTAATGATTTATCATTTCAAATAATATTTAAAATAATTAAAGTACTTACTTCAGGTAATTGCTCCAACGTTGTTGCACTAGAGCTATACATTGCGATATTACAACTGGAAGTTAAAAATGATAAATGTCAAAAAATTATGTAGCGGTATACTTTAAAAGTAATAGGCTTTGTATAGCTTTCATTGTAATAAATAATAATTTAAAATCATTTTAACAAACATTAAAATCGGTTAATCGTTTATTAAATAGGGCGTACCGCCGGCCGCCACTAATATATAACTACCTACTATTTAAGAATTTTAACTGATACATGGTAGTATACATTACCAATAAAAAACTACATATACGAATAAAAGAAATAGAATTAAAGTTCTAAATGTATAATACAAATTTAAAAATTCCAATAACGTACTTACAAAATAATAACACTTTGAATCGGCCGGCAAGTTTTAAACGACACAATTAATCAAAAAGGCCAATCTAATGCATAGAGCACATTTACACAGGTAATTAATTATTAACTATTTATAACCACATCGTCACAGAATATAAAACGATCGATTTGTAATATTATTAATTAATTGTTAAAAGTAGTGTTTTTATAAATATTAATATGTTACAACTTTTAATAAATATAAATTAGTTTAAAATATGAATTTAAATATTTTAAATATATCGTAGAAAAATTAACAGTATAAAAAGTTTTTTTTTATGGAAAAGACGGACAACGAGCGTACGGGTCACCTGATGGTCAGTGATGACCGTCTCCCACGGCCCTGAGCAAGTCCAAAGGAGCTACAAGAGAGTTGCCGTCCTTTAAGGTAGATGGGCACCGGGGCCCGGCATCACCTAATGCGCAACGCAGTGGCCAAAGCCACTACTTAAAGCCTGTCTTAAATGCTGGGGGTGTTAAAAATCTGGTCGAGTCTGCTCATGCGTTTTGCCACTACTGGCAACGTGACTCTACCACACGCACTTTAGTCGCCTCTTACGACGCCATCAGTACCAGGGTGATCTCATTCTAAGCCGGAATCACACGGCAATCGCGGCAAATGGCGGTTTGTTGATATACCGAGTCACAGTAAAAACTGCTAATATCGTAAAAATATAAAGAAATTATGTTACATGTTCGTTTATAATGCAGACTAGTAAAAATTTACAAGATACAAGATTAATATTTCATTTTGCATTTATTTCGATATGTATATTCTACATAACAAAATCATATATAATAGATTTATACACTATGTCTCGCGGGATGTGTGGAACTGAAAAGAATGAATTATGTATGTTTGATAAAAATTGACTTCAGTTCATTGTATTCGATAGGAAGGATAATCTAACAAAAGCGTATGCTGTGTTCTGTTAGTGGATATATTGATCTTTAAAATATATGTGGGATACCTCGGCATACAGTACTTTAAATTTTTATTTCCTTTGCCTATAGTTTAATCTAAACATAAAAAAATTAGATGAAGTTAGTTACTTACTTACTTAGCTTCACGCCATATCCCTAGCGCGGGATACGGAGCTCCAAAACGCTACGGTCTCGGCATACCTCTTTCGCCTCGTCCACTGTCATCAAGGTTGATGACAGTGGACAAGACGAAAGAGCTTCATACATCCTGGGGGTCCTCATATTTGCTTTTTACTTGACCTTCCTCCAGTATCGTGGATATTGTGTTTACGAAGATCAACCAAAGTCTCCCCCTCCCTCTCGTACCACTCAATTTTCCTTCATAAATCATTTTTACCATTCATTCTTCACTTATTCGCTCAACGTGCCCAAACCACCTGAGCACGTTCTTCTTTATTCTTAATGTGACATCCACACTAGTACCTACCATTCTGTGTATCTCTTCACTAGGTATATGATCAGCTAAACTGACTCTGCATATCCGACGAAGAGATTGCATCTCTACAGTTATCATCTTTCTTACATTCTTCTTCTGTAGTACCCACGTTTCGCTGCCGATACCAACACAAATATAACAGTGTCGATACCAACACGGCATTGTGTACGGCCAAATGCGCAGCTATGCTGACGTTTCGCCGTCTCAACAATGCAGCTAAGGCACCGTTAACTCTGTTACCGGCAGCCATACGCCTTTTCACATTCATTTAGTATCTTCCGTCTTTGCTTAACATACTTCCCAGATATACTACCTCATTCACTTGTTCTAATATCTTATCATTTACACTGATCTTATATTCTGATGATGATGATGCTCTTCCATCCTGCCCTTGAGGATGCCCGGGGGATTACAAACACCTGCGTTTGAGGTTGCAGGTGTAGGGTAGGGGAGAGAGATTCTGGGGTAGGGACGAGCTATAAGCCACCTGGGCGGTCAGCCCAGCCGGGTGAGACCCCCGGTTGCCCGGGGGAGGCCCACATACTTTGACAAGTTAATATGTCAAATTCGTAAGCACCTAACAGAGCATTTTTTGATATAAATAAGAATAGAGTAAGTGCTGTAGCCGATGAAGATTATAAAATACTTGTGAAAATGCTTGTATTCAAGCATTTTCCGCAATTTAAGAAAATGCTTGAATACAAAAAGTATGAAGTTGAAGTGATGGTAGTGACATAAATTTCATTTCATTTCTTCAATTATGGCACATCGAGCGTTGCAGTTCACTTTGCCAATGTCACGTTGTATGGAAGACTCAAGGGAGAAATTAATAAACACACAGGGAACAATTGTACATTTTAATATAATACATGCAAAAAAGGGACCCAGTAAAATTACTGCCTGCCTATAACAAAACATACAAATATTTACAAAATATACACATACAACACATTATGTTAGTAATAAATAATATTTTACATAAATGTTATTTTATTATCCAATTTTGTTACGTCTTATATATTTACACAAAAAAATACCTATAGGACCAAACACAAACATTAATAGACATTGAACATTTAGAGGACGAGGGACTTTATTGGGAAGAACATCATATAGGGGACGAGTGAAATTGGGGCAAGAAAAAAGGATATGGGAAGGGGAATCGTCGAACCGGCCACATTCACACAGTGAATGGTCCCTGACCCTGAGCTTAGCCAGATGAACAAGCGTACAAGCATGCCCAAGGCGTAAGCGACAGATTGTTGTAATAATACTCCGTTCAATATATCTTTGAGAGTAGAACACACGGTCGTCTAGGGATATCAGGTTGGATAAGGGCATAGAATTTAACTTTTTAAAGGGACATTGACATTGACGTGATATTTTAAACGTCAGATAAACGTCAATGACGTCATACTACTCACAGCGCTAAAGTGTTTGTGCAAAAGCACAATACGGACCGAGCGTTGACGCGCTATGAGCACTGTAAGCAGGGGGAGGGGGACACTCGCATACAAATGGGTTGTAATCTTTTGAAACTACATCTATTATTTATATTATTTTTTTTTGTTTTGGCAACAATTGCTAGCAAAGTGGCAAGATCACACAAACGTTGAAGTAAGAGATTAAAAATAAATTGTACAAAATGGTGGCTACTCTATGTGCGTATTAGTGTTTGTAGATTTGTTCTTTTTTGTTAAAATTCATTTTGATTAGTTTGAATAAAAAAGTGCGTCAATACGAGGTCTGTTCTCCTCCGCCTTAGTGTAGCGTTTCGCCCCGAAATAGTGTTATAGAATATTGCGAAAGGACGTTGTATTAAGTAATATTTTTTTATTTTGCGAAAAGACACTATTTTCTGTTCTGTGTAATTTTAAGCTGTGTAATACTAATTATAATATTAAATATTTGTCAATTTAGTATTAAAATATGATTTAAGTTAAAGAAATTGTGTATGGGTCTGGATACTGACAAAATGTTTTAAACATATAATCTAGTCGTATAAAAAATGCAACAATAAAATAATTAGTGTAAACATCCGGAACCAAAACAACAATATATTAAAGAAAACGTCAATAAAATTCTTATCAAACGATGTTACACTGTTTTCATATTCAGACAGCATATTTCAGAAATTTTTGAAAGAAAAATGTTCTACAAATAAACTATATTATAAATATATAAAATCTGTTACAGATAGGTAATAAGATGTTCGTTTTTATTTAATATCTATTAACATAAACATCGTTCTAAATAATTAGTGTCAATCAATTAATGTATTTTGAATGAAAAATTTACTTATAAAGTTAGTGATGATGACTCAAAAGTGGGAGCCCAAAACTTTTACAAGAAACATGTTATAAAATAAAAAATGATAATAATTTCTCTTGTTTCATTTTTAATACCTATCATGCAAGTAAATAATATAATGATGTGTATGTAGCGAGTTGTGTGTGTGTGAGTGAGTATATTGGTTTGTATACATTTTGCAGATGTCACTGTAGTATCAATTTTTGCTCAAAAAAATCAAGCAAGTGTCCACTCTTTCTTAGTATAATTACTTTACTCTTTGACTGTGAGCACATTACGGACCAGGCCCTACAACATTCAGAGTGGTATCGGGGTCTCCCTCTAAAATGTTGCTGCTGTTAATAAAACTTACCTACAATAAAAATTAAGGAACATTTATTTTTATGGAAATCTTAGGCCGTGGTCCGAATTATGCTCACATTGCTCACGACTCTTACACTGCTAACGGGCGGTCCGATATTAGTGAGCGCGCTAACGTCTGTTAGCTGTACTAATAATACGGACCACTTGTGAGCGTGCTTACGACTTTGACAAGTTAATATGTTTACTTGTCAAATTCGTAAGTACCTAATAGAGCATTTTTTGATATAAATATGAGTGGAGTATGTGCTATAGCCGATGAAGATTATAAGTTGCTTGTGAAAATGGTTGTATTCAAGCATTTGAGGAAATTGACAATAGTGAAATTGACGTGAGGGATATATTAAACGTCAAAATAACATCAACGTTCACGGTGCTCACGCTCCGACCCGTCGGCACTGTAAGCACTAGCCAGTGACGTCACAAGTGACTTCACACTATTCACAATGCTAACTGAAAGCGCTAAAAGCCCAATACGGACCGAGCGTTGGAGTGCTGTGAGCGATGTGAGCTAATTACGGACCACGGTATTAATAGAATAGAAGACCTTAGTTTTGATATACATTTTTTTTTTACTTTTGAAATTAAATAAGTATTTGTTATTTGCTTCTAAATTAATAATAATAAATATTTAAAATATAGTTTTATCTTATATCTGGCAATATCTAGTTAAGAACAAAACACAATTTGAATATATGAATTTTTAAAAGAGAGAAAGAGAAGTAGGTTTTGTAGGTATTTATTGAAAACCAATTTAAACTTGCTCTCCTCACTCAGTCTTTCAAAAATTAAATTAATACTTGTTCTACGTACGTTTTTAATAAATTGTCATTTATTTCTGCTAAGTTGAAGTTGAAGATCGATCCCGGAAGTGAGTAATTAACGTTTTTTTAAAAGAAATATCTTGTAGGGAAAATATATTTGCAATGGCTAATGGTTTGTCACTTTGCCAATAGTTTCGCACTTGGGTTTTGGTTAACTCTTTCGCGTCGTCCACTGTCATCAACCTCTTCATACATGCCCTCCAGGCTTTGTATTTGTAAGTTAACCGAGGTCATATTAAAAAGATTTTAATTTTTACATTTTATCTCTCAAAGTCGGCGTTACAACGATAGGTGGTGTTGAGATCCATTATTCAACGCTTAATGTCTCTAAAATGAGGCTGAAAAATTTGTCTGTACTTAAGAACACAAGGCAAGGGTCTTACGTGGACCGATATAAACGACCATATTTTATTATGTGATCATTAATTATATCTCGTTGATATATTATTTGTAAGACTCGTTCCTATTTTTGTGGCGGGAGCCGAGTCGAGCTCGTGAGCCGACATTCCCTTTGGCTTCCAATCTGTGCAGGATACAGTACATAATTTAAAAAGGAACTAAAATCGAATTTTGTTTTACAGATTAACAATGTAATCAAATGTAACTCCCGTTATCATGAACGTAAACAAGTACCTGAGCAAGCAAGACTTCAGACTGTCTCTAACAATGAACTGTGTCTGGCCGTGGCCGGAGACTCACTTTATGCGTCGCCCCATCTGTTCCATGTGTCGTACTGTAGTGAAGAATAATCTGGAGCATGTCATGGTCACTCTGGGCAAAGTCAAGAGAGCTCAGTTATTGGAAGACCCGAGGTTTTGGTGTGAGAAGTGCAACTACTGTGTGTACTATCACTTTAAACCAGAAGACTGTCACTATTGTTTTATGAGTTGCTTGAAAATATTATATATGGCAAAGATTTATAGATGATTTGCATAAATATGATTGTTGTTTCTTAAATTGTATTTTTTATATGGCAGTGATAGTGTAACAACAAACTGTAAAGACTAACAAGTCTGTATGGCTACATTTGTTAAATATGAATAGTTTATTTTTTCTATAATAAGAAATAAAAGGAAAGAATTTTAAATAAAAATTTAATGTTAAGTAACATTTTAATGTTGGTTTTTCTTTGTTTTCTATTAGTTTATTAATATACATTATGTTATTATAGTACTCTTAAGTGTTGAATGTCTTTGACATTAGGTTTTTAAAAAAGCAATAAATAAATTATACAATCATTTTTACACAAACACTGACATGAATCTCATTCTCTTTGAAGTGTTATAACATTATACCAACCGATTATTTAATATTTTAAGCAAAAATATATTTGCTATTTTTTGTTATTTATTGAAATAATGATAATTAAGAATTTTATTGGTTTTGGATCACAAATATTTTTAAGTATATGACATTAGTTACTTTTATTTTGTACTTCTTAAATTGAATAATTGTGTTATTGTTTAATAAAATACTTTAAATTGATACAAGTTTTTTATTTATGAACCAAAAGAAATAAAACAATCAATAACTCTTTAGAAAATATTACCAAAGTATTACAATGAAAATTGCATTTAAATTGGTTACATAATGACAAAGATGTTGAAATACATTTTGTGTTCTGTTACATAAATAAATACCCTTAAATAAAAAAAGAACATTGAAATAATAATTAAAAAACTCGCTCTTATGGAGAAAAAGTGTCTATATACCTAATTTAATTTGAGTAAAAATGTATAATAAAGAATATTGTAATGTAAAAAAGCGTGTGTTGAATAGTGTTTGTGGATCACCTACAAAGCACCTCTCGTGTTTTGACGTTATTATAGATCTACCCTTCACTTAGGTACCTTCACGCTATATCCCCAGCGGGGTAGGCGGAGAGTACGGAGCGCTAAACGCTACGGTCTCGGAATACCTCTTTCGCCTCGTCCACTATATCGTAGATACTGTGTTTTCGAAGGTCAACCGACGACCGACTCCCCCTCCCTCTCTTACCTCACACTTTTCCTTTATAAATCTTTTGTGTCTTTCTTCACTCATTCGATCGTCGTGCCCATTCGCACATTGACATCACGCTAGTGAAAACACAGAGTTGTAGGTCTCTCTCTCTTGAGTTGTAGGTCTCTATCTATATCTCTCAATTGGGTATGCGATTAGCTGAGACTCCGCATATCCTACGAAGAAATCGCATCGCAGACAGTATTTATCTTTCTTACATTCTTCTTCTTTAAGATTGCTTCTGATGACTACATTCTTCTTCGCCTCAACAATGCTAAAGTTAAGCTAACTTTGTTTCCGATTACCTCATTCACTTGTTTTAATATCTTATCATTTATACTAATGTCACTTTCTCTCCTTTCTACATTTTTCAAATATCAGAACCGTCGTCTTTCAGGCTTACACAATTATTGTACATCCTTCTTTCAGAGAGGTAAGTGACCGAGCCACAGACACACAGTCTACTGGAGAGTTGAATTGGAGAGAGCCAACTTCTCGCGTCTCCTTTAACCTGTCTCAATAAAAACAGCAAGTAGCTCCAGTATGAGGTTTAGACGGACACGCAAATATACAAACACATTTTCGCACTTTTAATGTTTGGTGCAATCCCATTCAAGGAAATTAAAAATAATAATATTCTCGTTTCATCGCCCTGGTAAAGAGCGGCACTGAGTTCTGCCACTCGACACACAATGCTTCAAAAATACGGTCTAAAATTCTGACTTTGCACCGGACGGAAGGAACGTATGTATCTTCATGGACACTTCTTAACACTAGGTTTCCTAGTTCCCTCTGCCTGTCCTACTACGTGCGGGATACAACGAGAAGTTCAAACAAAAGTATTGTTATTAAAGTTGCCCGCTATATTTATATAGTGTATAGTGTAGGTATACTATATGTACAGTGATTAGGTATTCACAGCGCGACTTGGACGACTAAGCTGGGCCTTTATAATATAAATAATATGTCAGTATCTTTTAAGTAACAATTTTCGAAACTTATTATTTATTTAAAATGAAAATATATTTTTTTCAATTTAAACCTTTTTTTAATTTTATTTGCTCGGGAAGTAATATTGTACTAATTAAAAAAATAATGCCATCTATCGTTTATACTCAACGAAGGCTTTCGATAATATTCATTTTGACTATGAAGAATTATTTTTTTTCAAGTAATTTTTCATTATCGTTGTTATTGATCAATTACAATAGGAATCATGATTCAGTATTTGCATAAATAATATATTTGCTTTGAAATAATCAACACGCGCGTGTGCGCGTGTGCGCGTGTGCGCGTGTGCGCGTGTGCGCGTGCGTGCGTGCGCGCGTGCTTGCGTGCGCGCGTGCGTGCGTGCGCGCGTGCGTGCGTGCGCGCGTGCGTGCGCGCGTGCGTGCGTGTGCGCGTGTGTGCGTGTGCGCGTGTGCGCGTGTGCGCGTGTGCGTGCGTGTGTGTGTGTGTGTGTGTGTGTATCTTGTTTTGCTAAAAAGAAGTTGTCATATCGAGACGTATTCACACACTGCCAGCACAAGAACACTGGACGGTTCAGAGCGCGGCTTCGTCTGTTTACTGCCACTTTACGATTATTTATTTGTATTAAATGATTACTTTCGAGTTCTTCAAATATGTACAGCGGAGATATAGTACAGCGCCATTTTTATAGCAATTACTTACAAAAAATAGAATATATATTGTTTTTTTTTTTTGGTTAAATTTATTTACCGATGGAAGTAAAATAAAGGCCTTTCAACCCTCTGTCTGTACATGACAGATATTTAAACAAATCTTATACGTCTATTAAATACCTACTATAATGTGAGGTACATTTATGAGAGAATAATATTAAACTTACAGCGTCTTGAGCTTGCTATCAAGCGCGAATAATTATTCATAATGCCGTGATGATTTGAAGATTTTATTAATTTAATTTTGTAAATTCTTTGCTTCGTTATATACCAGCATTAAGTTCACACAGTATCTAATATATAAGAAGGAGACCCGACGAGACTTTGGAATTCAATGTTAAAATACTCAGTTTCTCACTTTTCGCTAAACTCCATTGCATATTGAGTTCACAAACTTCACAAATGGAAATATTAAATACCTACTAACGACTGGCTTGCGGTTTCGCCCGCTTGAATTACTTTATTCTACATACTTATTAATCTAAAAAACTTTCCTTTTCTAATTAAATTATTACTATATCTATAGATTTTAATAATCTAAAATTTCAGATAAATTTATAAAAAATATAAAATTGTTGTCTAACTAAATCTATTAAATTGTCGTAACTATTTTTATTATCAATTGACTTAAATGAAACAAACACTAAATGTTGAAGAAAAATTATATTTAAATCTGGTTAGAGGTTTCTGAAACAAGCGCGAACAAACGCACAGACAAAGGGACAAACATATTGACGATGTCCTTTACATTATACATTAATAAACGTCCACTATAAGATTCTTTTATATATGTATATTTACTTTAAGTATGGATTTCATTACCTCAAGTGCATCAAACAGGTAATTCTTTAACTCGCACGTCAAATATTGTGTTAAATACGCGGCAGTATGGTTATTTTATTCCAAAATAGTATTTGTTTTGTTTTACATTATCATTATCACTCGCTCACTCACTTGACCAGAGATAGAGAGGAGAGAGGAGAGAGGACACAGCATCCTGCACATGGCAATGGATGGTAGGAAGAGGAAACTTGGGAAACCTAGTGATAAGACAGTTCCTTCCGTTCTCCACTTTTGAGGAGTGAAACTATTGTCATGCGTCTTCTTGGTCCTAGAACAAAGAAGTAATATTTAATTTCCTCCAGTTGAGATCGAACCCTCAACATGCGTAGTAGCGCACTACATACGTATACATTGCGCTATACATATACACGCCGTGCGCCGTCATTGGTTAGTTTAGCAAATCACTCTAACCAATAACAACAGTTAGATATCATGTACAATGTTCCAAGTATCACGTCCTGGCAAGAGCCCCTCCGCCGTTCCCTCTGCCTGTCCAGCTGAGTGCGGGATACAGCGTGAAGCTCGGAAACAAATGTTTTCGTGTCGATAGTTCATTTGGAGGTTGAGAAGTCGAAACATAAACTGAATTATATTAGTATTAAATAAAAAAAAAGTTTCACTTTCCGCTGAATTACGTGTTAATTTCCGCTAATGGGAAAGACAACACTGGATCTCGTTTGACCTTTGAAAACACAGTATCTACGATAATGGAAAGAGAACAATTAAAAAGCATTAGAACCCCCGGAGGGCATGTATGCAAAAGGTTGATGACGGTGGAGGAGGCGAAACAGGTTGGTATGCCGAGGCTGTAGCGGTTGGGACTCGGTTCTCTCTGTGTATGTCTACCTCGCTAGGCATACAGCGTGAAGCTAAAAAAAGATTTAAGAAATTGAAAATACGTGGAGATCCCTTCCTCCCTGGTGGGGGGCCTTTGTAGAATGTACCTATAACATTCGAAAGATTGGTATAATGACGATAGTAAATGGATTGTAAAAGATTAGTAACAGCTAACGATAAAGATGATAAATATACAATTTTATTTAAAGTAAGCTTTCCTTAAAATATTTTAAGTAATTTCTCATTTTCTTTTAAATACATGCAAATCAGACAAAAACAGATCACAGAATTTATTTTATATTTACATTAAATATCTAGTAAGTAGTATCTCAATAAAAGAAAACTTAATATTTTAATCTGTAAATTACAGATAAAAAAACGAAGCTTGTAACTTCTTATTTTGAATAAAAATATTTAAATTTGAGATATTACAAAACAAAACATAATTACAGACTGTAATTGTATATTTGTTGTCATCTATAAAATACTGTTTCTACTTTTCGAATTAGAACAATATTTTACAATATTTATATGTTTTACAAAATTCATTTAAATAAGAATAATTATTTGTTATAAAAAACGCCGTAAAAACATAAAATAACGCCACCTTGACGCCAATGGAATAGGCAAAAAAAACATAAATTAATTTTTATTAAAAGTTTTTATTAAAATAAAAGTAGAATATTCCCTATTACATGTATAAAAAAATATATTTAAAACAATTAAAGTAACAGATTTTTAAATGTAAGTAGTTGTATATTCCTCTATTAGGTACTTACTTGCAATAAATTAAAAACATTATTCTTGACTATAAACGTTACAACGTGTACACTACTATTTTCAAGCCCATATTTATAATAAGAATAATTATATACTTAAAATATCTCTAATAATATTATAATTAATTATAATTTATAATATATACAAACATATGAATTACACATAAAAACTAATACAAGTTCTATTAAATGAAAAACCGATGAAATATTATGGTTACAAAAACTATACAACCAACAATCACCCGTGCTGCTTAGAGATAAGGACTAGAATAGGATGAATATTTCCGTTTCCGCTAAAGTTATATACTAAAAATGGCGGCGGTAAAGTTAGAGCAGCTCGTCGTCATTCATTGGCGCGTTAACTAGAATCGACTTCCTTAGGGGCATTGGCGACATACCTACGGGGGATTGGCCGTGGGTCTTTAAGAATAAATTTATTTAAAATTTAGGGTATACGGTCTTTCATAATGCTCGTAGGTGTTTAGTGCTGCTAGGTTTAAGTAAAACTACTAATTAGTAGTATTTTGTAATTTTTTGAAGGCAGATGTATTTAATGTTTTTTTATTATGAATACTTAATATTTAAGAAATAACTTTTTGTTTAATGTTTTTAATATATAGTTTGAGTATTATAAAAAAATATTAATTCCAAAAAAGGGTGAAAGTTGCTTGTAAATTAATGTTAAAAAGAAACTAAAAAGAGAGTGCTATAATTTAATTTTAAACAGTTTTTGTTTGGTGTAAGATACAATTTATCTAATCGGTATTCAAAGCATAGTAGTAAAATTGCCTTTCGATATGGCAGCATTGTAATTTTACATTTAATAATAAAATTGAAAATAATGTTTCAATTTGCCAATGGCCGAAGTATTGTTTATTTTCGGAAACGTTAAACAACGCTATTCAGTGTTTTTGTTGTATTATTTAATTCGTTTCTTTTACATAGACACTTTTCTTCATAATTAGCACAAATTGAAAGTAGTGTTCTATAAGTGATTCGTCGAACTATAACATCAAAGGAGACATTTTATACAGGGACATTTGATACAGGGATTATCTGTTCTTATAAAAGGCAAGTGTAAAGTGGAACTATACTATTTAGTTAGATTTGTAACGCTTATAATTTTGTATTTAATTTATATTTTTTCTTCAGGTTTTCCATGTTATAAAATTGATTTAAATGTTGGTGATATGAGTGGAGTCAACATAAGAGCAATATCAATTTTGGAAGATTCTAAAGACAAGACAAGAAATGGTTACTACATTAATCTACTTCACTGCAAGTAAATTACTTCAGAAATGTTTCTTTTAAAACACAAAACCTTCAAACTATATTGAAGAAGAAGATAATATTGTATTAAAATAGGGAAGAAGGTTGACAGTAATATTGTAATACAAATATGTTTTACAATCTATTGTAATTAATATACAGAAATACTTTTTGTTAAAAATGTTAATATGCAATAAAATGAAATATAAAGTGTTTATTAGTTTCATTTCAGTATTTATATTTTATTATTATGATCATACCAGAAATGATTCACAGTTTCAAAATCATTTGAAAGTATTGATGTTTAAATCAATATTTCCATGATTTTGAAAGAGTGAATCTCTGATTTTGCATAAAATAAAGGTTTCATAAAGCCAAATTTCAATTTTGCCGCCGAGAAATTTGACAGATTAGTTTCTGTGGAATTACGGATGGTGGCAGCAGTGGCGATTTTTGTCCCCCACTTTTTTGTATGAAGTCGACACTTCCCGTAGGGTAAATGTGCTCTATGTACAGGAGTGACATTTAAAACAATTAAAGTAACAGATTCTATAATATACTACTTTATAAATTATATATAATCATTTTTACCGTTACAGCGTGTACAGCAGAACTATTTCCAAGCCTTTACATGATCTTACGGAACACAGCTGAGGTACAGCCGGGCCAGGGACTTGCGCGGACAGTCCG
The DNA here is from genome assembly GCA_019049475.1 of Eueides isabella. Lineage (NCBI taxonomy): Eukaryota > Metazoa > Arthropoda > Insecta > Lepidoptera > Nymphalidae > Eueides > Eueides isabella. The sequence continues at coordinate 7,535,049 of CM032411.1, read as the reverse complement.
GAGTGGCCCAGGTGGTCGTCCAGGCACACCTGGGCCGCGCGTGACAGTTTCATGTCGAGTGGTCGTACTGGGATACCCCTACCGTACGGCTTTTCAACTGTGATATCAGTTAGCTAGCATACAGACTCAATGCTGCATTTCTTTATTCCTTTGCATAAAGATCTAAGGGGCTAGCGACAGCCCGTTTCCTCTTTCGCGCCGGCGAGTCTGGCGAGGAATTTACCTTCTTGGCGGGAATTGATTTTTTTTTCGCCTCCCGCGATTGAAATCGTCACTCAGCCATTTTGGCATTAGAGAACGTCATTTATGACGTCGTCCGCTGAGTGCGCGTCGTCGCCTCCGGGTCGATACTAACTGCCATTTTTATGACTCGAATTTAAGTTAGCACGAAAACTATTATACCCCGCCTGAGGTACTTTATGCCGAGAAGAAGCTCTGCACCTCCGCCCTTTATGTACGGGAACACACGACTCTCAGGGTCTTTGACAGAGTATGCAGATAAAGCCGCATCCGCCCCTCTGGCCGAACACCCGCTCCTGCCTGTGCTGCGGCCCTCTGTTAACGGAGCCAGGTTCACCCCAAGCTCGAAGGACGAGCGCAACACCACACAGCGGTACCGCTCCAAACTTGAGAAATCATCTCGTGGTATTCGTATGCGCTGCCTTCTAAAACGAGCCGAAAGGGAGTAGCCTCTACCACGACGCCGGGAAAAACAGTTACAAAGTTATAAAAGTGATCAACAGGAGTGTTCAACTCAAAGGAAGTGCGCAGGATTCGCCGTCGTGTCGAGAGCGGCTGTCTTCGTTCGTGCTAGTAGCATAGTCTACGTAGGAAACTTGTTCTCGTAATGTGTGTAGGTACTACGTTATAATGTTTTCTCTTATTCAGGTTTTCTTGGTTAAATTTTATTGTTTTACGAATTTTTTAAAGCAATATTAGGTGTGTACAAACTCTGCGCGCTCGACCGTACAGGGAATCCGAGTGCAGGCACTCGCTCAGGCACAACCACTCACCTCAGGCAAGTGATAATAAGTTGTTACTCATTTACCCGCCCTTGAGGATGAACGCCAACTACGCGTCGTCCTCAAGGGAATACCGAAGGAGATAGAGACGGAGACCATCTTCAGGATCTCTCGTCTCTTAGAATGTCCCTATCAAGTCCATCTATCGTATGTTTTTAAAACACAGGCTTGCAAAATTTAGTTTGGTTTCTTTCGGTATTTGGCTAATGTAGCCAAACTGCGTAGGGCAGTACATTTATTGCCTTAGCAATTTGAACTCATCAGCTCTAGTTACCTTACTACTACATTGTATTCTTTTGCGATCTTAAGCAGTTCATAGTCAATACTACGATCGTACCGATAAAACTTATGTTATTATTTAATTATGGCCAGTTCGTCCATATGTTGTGTTAATGATCCTGATGGCGTTTTCTATTTGTTATAAATACATACTGCTGGATCAGCGTAAGTCAATTACAAACACTATGATCGCTTGTATTTTGTTTACTTCGGTGCGTACAATGTTTATACGAGCACCGGACCGCGGACTGTCCCCTCCCCCGCTGCGTACTGAGCGACACGCAGGCCGACCCGCGAACTATCGCTACTCCCACTAGGTTAGTCCTCCCAAAGTAAACGCGTGGTTTAACCCCGCGTCTCCGCAGCCGCCCCGCCTGACGAAACATTACATGCACACTACACTACACTAACACACTACGGAGTCCTCCTCCTCCCGTCCCAGAAACATCCGTAATAGACGTGTACTTGCCACGTCCATGTTGTGCTCATAGGTTGTAAACAGGACCTCTTACTGAACGTGTCGCTATCTGAAAGAAAATATAGGTTATTTAAATATTTCTATTAGTGAAAGATTAAGTTAATAATTGAGTACAATATAAATAGTTTTACTATTAATGTCACGATAAATATATGTACTTATTATTAATATTTAATGAGATATGCAATTGTAACCTTGTGCTACAACACTCAGTTTAAGTAGCGCAACTCAATGCCGCGCTTTATCTTATTACTAGAACGAGGAAATAAAAATATTAAATACTTATTTCCCACGAGCAGGAATCGAAGCCAGGACAGCCTCTATAGATATTTATAATACATACAACAATGTGCTACCATCGTGCACTACACACGCCCAAACGCGCTGGGCAGGCAGAGGGAACGTGGGAACCTAGTGTTAAGACACTCCGTTCCGTTTTCCACATTCCGCAGACTTTTACGGCGTTGCGCGTCGAGTGGCAAAACACAATATGCTTCGCCGAGCGAAGAAATGAAAATGTTAAATATTTCATTCCCTCGAGTGGGCATCGAACCCGCAACACCTAAGCACTCGTGTCCCTCCGCCACGATGTCTCTCGTTTAATTGTCTCTTAGTTTTCTTATAACTTACTACATGTTTCATACTCGATGGCTGAGTGAGAAAGCCCAGCGATTGTGGCATCGAATACGCTCATTTTGTTTAAAAAGTATTTCTAATGTAAAATACCTCTTAAACTAACCTTCATACAAAATGTAATACAGCAGCTACTTGACGAACTGCAGCTACATATAGATGGGAAGATCTATTGTGGGTTTTGCTGAAGTCTTCATTTGTACCTAAAAATACATTTTCAATTAATATATATTTAAATATGAAATACGACGGATTCATACAGTAGTTATTAATAAAGAAATCTTACTAGTTCACTTGTTATTCACAATATGATCTTTCTGATCATCATTGTTTCAGCGTTACTTAATAATTCCATTACTGTCTTTGCTCTTCACTTCATCTATACAATTATAAACAGTATATTACTGATAGTAAACGTATAAGAACAATGTGTTTACTTTCAACATTCTTGTTTCAAATTAAACGTATTTGTTGAACACGTGTTTTAACACATTTAACTGAAGTAACACAGAACTCCCCTACGTCTACAATACAACATACTCGTAGGTACACGTCGATAATGGACACACACAGACACACAATACGATTAATTAAAACGAACCCCAAATAACATGTTAATTATAAACGTCCCACAACTGACCTCAAGTCAGCTCCACGCTGTACTCCGGCACGTCACGGCAGGCAGGCAGGCAGGCAGGCAGGCCCCGCGCACTCTTGTATCTCCGCGTCAAGACATTGTTCTAAATAATACATAACAATACATTAAATAAAGTATCGTAGACCACACACTGCCATACGCTTGCCAATATGCTTTAAAGTAACTTTAGAGTTAATTGTCGTACTAAGTCTATAACTTACCAAACAGTTAATTGGTTAGAAAGCAGCTCCGTCATGGTAAGCGGTAGTTGCTGAGCATTGCGTATGACACAGGCATGCATATATGCTTTTAAGTCTATAGGCTTAATATATCGTCGTTAAATTAACTATGGAATTCGACAAACTATTTTATTCCAACTAGTTTAGTAGTTATGGCCTGTCGTGGTGCAGCGGTTTTCATTTTTTCGCTCTGGTACGAGGCAAAATGCGGCGTTGAGTTCCGCCGTAAAGGCAAATTAAAATACATAACAATAACGTAATTCTCGAATTACTAAATTATTCAATATATATTACTTTCATTCATGTACACATACATTATACACAGATTATTTTCAGCTTCACGCTATATCCTACGCACATGACAAAGTAGACAAACTTGGGACCGGCGTTAAAACTCTTGCGTTCGCCACTTCGACAAATGAGTACCTAAGTATAGGAAACATTAATTATTTTATGAAACAAGTGACGATCGAACAGTCACATGCTGCTCTTGTTGTGCCCCTGCGCCAACACGCCACCACAGTCCTCAATATAACACCGTTTAAATAAAAAACAAATTAATATGCAAATATTATTAACGTTCCACATAATTAAGAAACTTATATTTATTATAATTATGAATAGGTACCTCTTATGTTGTTTTACAACTGCCTATAAAATAATAAATAACACGTAGAATCACTACATTTAAGTTCACAAAATGACTGACGAAATAGGTAATTATAATTTTAGCGTCAATGAATATAAGATTATTCGCAATAAATTAAAAATATAGAAAAATATAAATATTACAGTAATCAGAAAAATAAACCTTACGATTTTTTAAGTATAACATACATAACGGACCATCTCATTTATTTCATTAGTAGTGTATAGAATCATTCACTTTTTAACTCACGCTATATCATTGAAATCCACGGAGTTTTTGAAATTGCAAATGGAGGCAGAGAATTTAAAAAGATATCAACATAATTAGTTTCCAAGATCGGGAATATAACTGACTCCGTCGTTTTTACAAATTAATAAATATTATCTGTATCAATAATCGAATCATTCAAATGAATTACAAATTTAAAGTGATTTAAATTAAAGAAGTCAGTTGAAATATTAACACTGTTTTAAAAAAGTTAAAAATATCGTACTTACAAAACACCAGCACGTCGTCACAAAAAACTTACTTGTAATATTTATATCAAAACTGTGTTTATATAAATAGAATAAAGTATAAGCAATCTTCTCTCTGTATCCTCTTATCCATTACCGCAACCGTCGTCCAGGCCCCACTGCTGTTCGACCCCAAGCCCCAAATGATACTAATGCTAAATTTAGGAATTTTAGGATTAGGAATTTAGGACTGCCCAATGATCATCGATTTTCAATGAACATCGATGTTAGAAGCCAAAATATCGATAATTTAACATCGATGTTGCATTAGATAAAACACCGTAAGAGCGATGTAAGCAGGAACCGATATTAAAAAATTTGCGTACATTTTGGTCGAAATCTAGAATGCTTTTTACATAGTATTTAATATTATTAAATTACTTAACGCAACCAAACTAAACTTTAACTTTACTTAACGAAAAAAATAAGTTTTTTTCTTAGTTATGTGGTGTGAGTTGTTTATATAAGAACCCGCTGCATTATTGCAACATCAACGCCATCCAAGCGGCTACTTTCGAAAGCTGACTTAACTTGATATCAACAGCGCAATAGATTAAACGGTTCTGCGTTTTCAAAATTAACAAATTTACAGTCAATTGACAAAAAATATTCGAACATATAATGTATAATGCCCTAATAATAATGTAATAATAATGTAATAATGTATAATGCCCTTTTTAATTTTATCGAAAATCGATGTCTTAACTTCGATGTTTACATCGATGAAACACATTGTTGTTTTTCTAACATCGGACATCCCTAGCTAAATTGCTAATGCGAGTTAACGCGCCAATGACGTGACGACGAACTCTTCTAACTTTTACGCCGCCATTTTTAGTATATAACTTTAACGGAAACGGAAATATTCATACTATACTAGTCCTTATCTCCAAACAGCACGGGTGATTGTCTGATTGTCGGTTGTATAGTTATTGTACGGTCATAAACCACCTGTCTTTAATTTATTAGAACTTGTATTAGTTTTTATGTGTAGTACATATGTTTATACGTATTTATATTAAATTATAATTAATTGTAAGATTATTGGAATGATTTTAAGTATATAATTATTCTTATTATAAATATGGGCTTGAAAATAGTAGTGTACACGTTTTAACGTTTATAGTCAAGAATAATATTTTTAATTTATTGTAAATAAATAATAGAGGAATATACAATTACATTTAAAAATCTATTTCTTTAATTGTTTTAGATATTATTACTACATGTAGTAGGGAATATACCACTTTTATATTAATATGATGCTTTTTAATAAAAAGTATTTTTTTTTGTTTATTCAATAGATGGCGTTATTTTATTTATTACGACATTTTTATAATAAATCATTATTTATGTTTATTTAAATGAATTTTGTAAAATATATAAATATTGTTTTTCTCATAAATGATATCCATTTTCTAAACATACATTAGAAAAGTAAAAACAATATTTTATAGATAATGACAGCAAATTTAAAATTACAGTTTGTAATTATTTTTTTATTTTGTAATTTAATATCTGTAACTTACAGATTATATGAAGTTCTTTTTTATTGAGATACTGAGATATTTAATGTGAATATGAAATAGTTATTGTGATCTGTCTTTGTCTGATTTACTTGTACTTACTTATATATAAAGAATATTTCTTTAAATACTTAAATAAAATGTATATTTATCATCTTTATCGTTAGTTGTTACTAATCTTTTACAATTCCTTTATTAACGTCATTATAGCAACCTTTCGACTGTTATATAGGTACATACTACAAAGACCTCCTCTAAGGATCTCCACGTATTTTCAATTTCTTTTTTTTTTAGTTTCACGGTTTTCTCTAGCGGGGAATACTTGGACAGAGACAACCGAGTGCCAAACGCTACAACCTCGGCATACCTCTTTCGCCTCGTCCACCGTCATCTCCTTTTCATACATTCCCTCCGGGTGTCTTAATGCTTTTTATTCGTTCTCTTTCCATTATCGTAGACAACTGAGATCTAGTGTTAAATCTTTCCTATTAAGCGGAAATCAACACGCCATTCAACGGAAAGTAAAACTTTTTTTTATTTAATATAAATATAAATATATTATGTTTAAACTTTTCAAGATTCAAATGAACTATAGACACCAAAACATATCTTTTTGAGCTTCACGCTGTATCCCGTACTCAGCAGGACAGGCAGAGGGAACCCGCTCTCGCCAGGACGTGATACTTGGAGTATTGTACATACTATCTACGTGTTAACAACACGTAGATAGTATGTACAATACTCCAAGTATCAAGTGGGTGAAGTGACTAACTAAGCTAAACTGACCAACGACGGCGCACGTCGTGTATATGTATAGCGCATTGTATACGTATATAGCGCACTACGAGACAACTCGCAGGTTGTGGGTTCGATCTCAACTCGAGGAAATTAGATATTTAATATTTTGTCTTCTTTGCTCTATTAACAAGACAAAGTATGGCATTAGTTTCACCCCTCATCGGGTAATGTCACAAACTCGGCGGAAGGTGGAGAACGGAAGGCACTGTCTTATCACAAGGTTCTCAAGTTTCCTCTGCCTACGTTGCCATGTGCGGGATACAGCGTGAAGCTGAGTGAGTGAGTGATAACGATAATGTAAAACAAATACTATTTTAAAATAAAATAAACATACTGCTGCGTATTTAACATAATATTTGGCGTGCGATGATGTTGTGTGTTAAAGAATTACCTACCTGTAAAAGCTACATGTTCACACGTGCGTGTTGAGCAATCAATGGGCAGAACTCAATGCCGCGCGTTGCCTTATTACCAGAGCGCAGAAATGAAAATATATATTTTTTTTCAATTAATGTTTTTATTTTAGTGTTCTTACTCACAATGATGATAATACATTTGAGGTAATGAAATCCATACTTAAAATAAATGTGTTCACTGTCTGTACATGGAAGATGTATTTAAAAAAATCTCATAGTGGGCGTTTATTAATGTATAATGTAAAGGAAATCGTTAATATTTTTGTCCCTTTGTCTGTGCGTTTGTTCGCGCTTGTTTCAGAAACTTCTAACCAGATTTAAATATAATTTTCCTTCAACATTTAGTGTTTGTTTCGTTTCATTCGGCTTCTAAACAAAATGGCTACGACAGTATGAAAGGTTTAGTTTAACAAAATTGTGACACATTTTTTATATTATTTCAGCTGAAATTTTAGATTTCAATGTACAGGTATGGTTTTTAAAGTAATAATTTCATTACAAAGGGAAAGTTATTGAGATTTTTGAAAGCATTAATTGAGATTATTTATTATTTAATAAAATTATATTTAAAGTTTTATTAATATTACTTTTTAAACTTGTACTGGTTAAAAAAAACACCAAAATAGCTCACAAAACTTAAAATAAAAGCAATAAAAATAGACGTAAACAAGACAAAGTCGAATATGTTAGAAACAGTTAAGAAAATTAAATAAGTATTCTCTGTCTACCCCGTCGTGTGCGGGTGAGGGCGTACGTCTACCTTATTTATATAATAATAAAAAAATATAAAATGCTACATCGCGCTAATAACATTTAGTAAGTGATTGCACATATATAGCATTACTACGTCTTAAATCAATGGGTCCGCCGCCTTGTTGAAAGCCAGTCGCCAAGCTGGTCTAACTTGGTGTCATTCAGATGGAGCCCTCGGGCTTACTACTCGCATGCCAGAGACCGTCACTCATAAGTGACTCTCGCGGCCTTCAGTGACTCAGTCACTACCAGATGATGCCTCCCTCGTTCACGTCAGTGTCCGACTGCGCGAGCGACTTCGGTCGCTCCCACCCTTTCTCCTCAAGGCAGGCCCTGGTGCACTGGCTGCTGCGTTGGTGACCGCGCGCTGGTGTCCAGAGTTGACCCACTTTTTGCAGTATTTGGTAGGTATCTTGTTTCTTGTAAGACTATATTTGATATTAAATTCAAGTTTATCACTTTTTATTACTTTATAACCATTTGTTACTAGCAACCCGGCCGCGACTTTGCCCGTTTGAGATTTATTTACTTATCTTCACGCTGTATCCCTAGCGGGATTAGCAGAGTGAACGACGCGCCAAACGCTACAGTCCCGGCACACCTCTTACACCTCGTTCACTGTCGTGAACTGTCACTATTAAGAATATCTATAAATATATACTAAATAGTGATATTTCAGGTAAACGAATAAAAATGTAGCAATAAATAACATATTTTAAATTATCGTTCCTTTATTATTTATAACATATTTAAAAATAACAAATACTAAATGTAGAAGGAAGGTTGCCAGAGTTTAATAGTGATAACCGCATTTAAATTGGGTTTAGCTGTTTGTGGATCAGCGCTTAAAAACGCACAGACACGAGACAAAAAAAGACTATTTAGAGCCCATTATGATAACATCAATCATAGTGAAATGTCAGTTAAATGACTATAAATGTTGTAGCAATTAATAAAGTATTTTAAATTAACGTTACCTACTTTTTTATTTATTAACTTGTTTATAAATAACAAATACTAAATGTTAAAGTAAGTTTTCCAGAATGTAATAGTGATAACCGCATTTAAATCGGGTTAGCCGTTTATAGATTAGTAGGTACGTACAAACGCACAGACAGAGACAAAAAAATACTATTTCGAGCACTATAACATTAATAAACATCCCTTATAAGACTCTTTTTAAATTTCTAAAACTTTCTATAAATTTATTTTACTTCTATCAGTTCATAAATTTTAAAAAACCATATAATTCTTCTATCAGTTCATAAATCTTAAAAAATTATGCTAGCGCAATGTCTTCTGCTCCCAATCCTCGACTATGCCGATGTGTGTTATTTGGATGTGACCGAGTAGCTACTTAAAAAGTTAGAGCGACTTCAAAATCTGGCTATACGCTTTATTTATGGCTTGCGTAAGTATGACCATGTTTCTCAATTTCGAGCTCAACTTAACTGGCTTCCAATTCGTCTTCGCCGTGATATGCACATCTTGATATTTCTTTTTAAAATACTCAACTTCCTGAACTTTCCTGTTTACCTGCGTTCCCGCTTTACCTTACTTCCTCCTCCGTCACGCTCAAGACGGTCGAATGTCATTCCGTCGCTTGACGTACCGTTGAGCAAAACCAAATCCTTCCAAAAATCCTTCTCCGTATATGCCGCATCTCTTCGGAACCAACTGCCTAGTTCTATTCAGAAAAGCCCTTCCTTAATATCCTTTAAATCCCAAATAAAAAAGTATTTACTCGAACGTATTAACGAGTGATCCTATGTGTTTCATCTTAACTTCTTTATTTTTATTTTTTGTTTTCCTCTTTTGTCATGAGCATGTGTAAATACATGAAGTATTTACATCGTCAATACGAATTTGTATTTATATAATTATATATTTATCTACTATTTTATATTTATGATTATTGTATGTATGTATTAGCGTATGTATGTATTATTGTATGTACGTATTAGTGTATGTATGTTTAGTATATGTATATGTATATAGATATATTTATATAAATATATGTGTGATTTTTTTTATGATTTATTTCTTTTTTAATTTTTTTTTCTCTTTCTTGCATTAATAGGTTGTTTACCTCGCGACTCTCTCTTTCACTTTCATTGGTTGGCTGGAAGAGATTTCTTTTAGAGATAAGCCCGCCATTGTCAACTTACTTTAAATTATTATGTTACCTTTTGTTTATTTTTACATGCAATAAAGAATAATCTATAATGTAGTTTAGAAATAATCGCTATAAAAAAGACGTTGTTAAATCTCCGCTGTACATATTAGAAGAACCCGCAAGTAATGAGTAAATAAACAATCGTGAAGTTCAAACAGACGAAGCCGCACACGGGTCGTGAATACATACATACATAGAATACCTATATATAATTATAAGTGAAGGTAGCTTATTCACCAGACGAAGACATACCTAGTGCGGAGGCACAAAACAAAACGTACTTTAAGAAGTGCTAAAACGTCATATTATACTTTATTTTCGTTCCCCTCCTTACACTTTTTGACAAAAACCGCCTTCGTACTTCCTGGAACAATAATGTGTAACATAAATTATACTGATGGAAATTGCATAGCTACATGCGGGTTACGACGTGATGCTGAGCGGAAATTGAATGTAAAACTCTTAGCTCCGCTTCACGCTGTCTCCCGCACATGGCAGGGTAGGCAGAGGGAACTTGGGAACCTAGTGTTAAGACACTCTGTTCCACTTCCGTTTCCCACTTTCCGCCGAACTTGAGGCATTGCGTGTTGAGTGGCGGAACTCAACGATGATTCTTAGAATTTGTCCATTTGTCTATTACTTTAATAAATACCAAAGATAAGTTTTATTATTTTTCTTCCAAGTACGGACAGAGATCAGTTATCATTTTATTGTATATACCTACTTACAGGATTTCAGGACAAAAAGTTACCTATGTTGCTTCACAACCGCGATACTCGATACACTGACATACATTTATAAAGCCTTTGATTGTGTTCTAGTATCGTATAACTATAATATGACACACACTCATGTTGAAACATTGAAATTAACATTGACATCACGGACAGACACACCTCTTTGTATTATTTACTAAGTATATAAGTATTAGCGTGGATATCATCATTACTATTCCAGTAAAGTCCCACACGTAGCTCCTCCCACTGCCCACTAAACGTGTAATGCTTGCCGAAAGTAAAGGTATACAGTACAGCAAATGTAAGTTGATATTACTAAACTATGCGCTGTTGTGATTAAGCGAGTGAGATACAACACTTTGTATCTCGCTCTCTTTATATCTGGCCAACTAAAAAGAAAAATTGAGTCATAATAAAATTAATAAATACTGTCGACTTGCGCAGTAGCGTTAGAGCAAGCCTCCTTGAGCGGGAGCGGTAGTAGGGCTGTCTAGTGAGCGTGGTCAAGAATTATTTGTGACTAAGTAATTGATTAATATGTTATTACGTTAGAATATAACTAATACATAATTTAAGAATTAAAGTGGGTTTTGTGGTTTTTTTTAAAAAAAAACTTGGTCCCAGAGCCCACAAGAAGTGCACCGGTACCTTGTTTCATTGTCACGTCCGAACTCACCACATACAAAATACAGATTACCTGCATCTTCTGCATCGTCATCATCATCCTGACAACATAAGTCTGTGTTCACGTCTGGGGTTGAACTATCATTGGATCCTGCAGATTTTTTTCTTAACCTTCTCACGACTGACCTTCTGTGGCTTGCTCTTCTTTCCTACTCCTTTTCCTTTGTTTTTTATAGCTTTTGTCTTCCTTTTATTTTCTTTCTCAACTAGAGTGTCTTTATTTGGGGTTGATGTTGTTAGACTAACTAGAGTGTCTTTATTTGGGGTTGATGATGTAGTTGGGGTGGCCCTACTGGCATGTGTAGATTCTTGTCCTAAGACTTGAGATAGTATTATCGGGGTGGGGATGAGCTTGTGCCGCCTGGGCGGTCCATCCAGCCAGGTGAGTCCCACGGTTACCCGTGGGAGGCCCAGCTTAGATGACCTGCGACCAATGCGGCGGCTCAGGAGTCAACGTTGGGGATAATGTCTCTTGGGAGACGTAGTCTATCCGGGGGCCGTGGTGATCTGAGGCGTCCGCATGGCTGAACGCGTTGGCGGCTAGGCGGCTTATGAACTCCTCCAGGCTCCCGAACCGTAGGTCTCGGTGCAGGGTCGAGTTCCTGACGAATCGAGGAGCCTGGGTTATGCACCGCAGCGCGGTGTTCTGAACGACCCGCAGAATCTTTCGTTGGCTCTGGCTGACCAGCGCGTACCAGGCAGAGGCTGCGTAAGTGAGATGGGGTCGCACGTACGTCTTGTACAGTCCTTGGTCTTCAGTGGTAGCGTGGAGTATACTAACGGGGCGGAGAAGGGCCAAAGCCACCTTCGCGGCCTGGGTAGCCTTCTTCGCCTGGGTGGCCATCCTGAGTTTGAATTCTAGAGTTATGACCAGGTAAGTGGCCTCGAGGGACCATTTGACTCGCTGGCCCTGCAAAACTAGCGGATGAGGTTTCTTGAACCCTCCAAACATAATTGCTTGTGTTTTGGCGATGTTGAGGGTTAACCTCCAATCCTCCAGCCAATTCGGCAGCAGGTCAAAGAGCGGACGCTGTAGAGCTCGGCCAGTACCTTTGTAATTAAATATTGTTAAATTCATGTACCGTATACGAGGACTCGATTCGAAGAGACGAGTGTTCTCTGTGGCGTGCAAGCGGTCCTGATAGGGAGATTCTGAGATCCTTATAAAATGTTCTCAGTCTCTGTCTCTTTCGGTATCCCCTCGCGAACGCCCCTTTTATAGGTAGGATTCACACAATACATAGGCGACACGAGACACCGTCCAGATCCAAGCACGTCAAAATATCTATCGGCCGGTCCTCGCGTTGGCGTTGCCCGGACTCAACGGTTAGGGACAGTCGGCTCCCCTTAGCTTAGTCTAATGTTCCTAGTCGTGGCCTCACGTCGCTTAGAATAGAGAACTTTCCAGCCTGACCGACGGCCGCAAGCCGAGGTTGGAGCCCCTCAGGGAGCGTACTCGCCGCCGCAGACACTTTGTCCCAAGCAGCCACGTAGTAGCTTCTTCCTTCCCTAACCGGTGTCAAGATAAAACAAAAATAAATAAATAAATAAATAAATATTAAATCAATTATGAAATTATCTCATCAACGACGGTCGAGTTCTTCTATCTATTATGCCGCCAATTTTGGCGTATGGTTTTAACGGAAACGCAAATGTGAATGCTATATTAGACCTTTTTTTATGGAAAAGACGGCAAACGAGCGTACGGGTCACCTGGTGGTAAGTGCTCACCATCACCCACGGCCCCGAGTAACTCCAGAGGAGCTACAGGAGCGTTGCCGTCCTTTAAGGTGGAAGGGCACCGGGGCCCGGCATTACCTAATGCGAAACGCAGTGGCCAAAGCCACTACTTAACGCCTATCTGCCAAGGCCACTACTTAACGTCTGCCCATGTGTGTTGCCATTACTGGCGACGTGACTCTACCACACGCGCTTTAGTCGCCTCTTACCCATTCCTTCCCATCAGTACCAGGGTGATCCTATTCTAAGCCGGAATCACACGGCACAAACCACCACCACCACCTAATCTCTTACCAGCACATATAACTATCTCTATCGGTCGAATAATTTATTATTAGAGTCATAAATCATCGGCCTCGTTTATTAAAACTTGTATTTATTTTATTTGTAGTAGATTTTTTTCATAAATTTTTAATGGTTTGTATGTTATAAGTAATAATGGTTTGTAACATTTTTATGATGATTTTGGACAGAATTATTTTTATTTTATGTAAAGACTTGGAAGCAGTGCGACTGTAAACGTTGTAACGGTAAATATCTAAAAAATAATTTATAAATCATTGTATATAATTTACAAAGTAATAAATAAGTAATAAAGTGGAGAACGGAAGTGGAACGGAGTGTATTAACACTAGGTTCCCAAGTTCCCTCTGCCTACTCTGCCACGTGCGGGTTACAGCTTGCAGCTTATAAGAAAAATACAAACTAATATTTTATAAAATAATTATAAAGTCTGTTATTTTAATAGTTTTAAATGTCACTCCTGTATTCATTATTTGTATCTTTATTTAATATAATGCTGTTAATAAAAAGTGTTTCACATTGTTCGTTGTTTTTGTGTTTACAATAGATGGTGTTATTTGACGATCATTTATTTCTTATGTAATTTTTCAATAATTATGTGAACTTATAATAAATCTGCCAGTGTCTTGTTTAAAGCTTGTTTTATATATAGCTAGCTGACCTTGCAATTTTGTTTATTACCATAAAAAGGGAAACATGTTAAGTTTGTTCAACCCTTATCACTAAGGGGTTTGAAAAATAGATAGTAGCCGTATTCATTTAAATCGAATAATGTATATATTCTTTATATATATTCTTTATTGCACTTAAAATTACATAATAAAATAAACAATAATTAAAGTTAGTTCACAACGGTGAGCAATATTGTTTTAAATTAAATACTTTTGATAAATAAGGTATTTATTTGGATAAAAAATATTTTAAAACACATTTGGTTGGCATAAAAAGCTAACCTTAAAAGAAAGACATATGCTGTCGCGTACTTTTTTTAGAACTTTAAGGAGAACAATTCTGTCATACATGATTTTTGCGAAACTTTAACCGTTCATGCAACGCACGCGGCGGAAACTCAACAAGGGAAAAAATGCTTTGATTTTGAAAGATTCTTACTTGGTGCTCTGGTCCAATTGGTCTTAGCGTGATGAAATATAACCTATAGCCTTCCTCGATAAATGAGCTATCTAACACTGAAATAATTTTTCAAGTCGGACCAGTATTTCCTGAGATTACCGCGTTGAACCGAACAAACAAACTCTTTAGCTTTATAATAATGTTAGATTATTTATTTTATAGATTGGGCACACACAACGATGACAACGGTGCTAATGTTTAATATGTACTTAAAAATTATGAAATATATATTATAATATTTCTATTTCTTCGCTCTGTCAATGAGGCAAACCGTTGAATTTCATAAATACTTTTTTGAAAGTGCCATATATCTATTTTTATTTTATAATTTCTAAAAAACTAAAATACAAACATACAAAATAAAACACTCCTCAACATGACGAAGTTCAAAATGTTCAGTTTCGAATATTAAATATGTTCTGTCTGTATACTCTGCTGTGTGCGGGTGAGGGCGTAAAGCTACCTTATTTAAATAATTACAATATGAAATCCTACATCGCGCTATGAACAGTAAGTATATGATTGCAAATATATAGCATTATTCCATCATTCGCCACCTCAAGACGGGCCCTGGTGGGGTCGCTGCACGCTGCATGGGCGGCGCGCGCTGGTGTTGGTGGTGCAGAGTTGACCCCAGTACTTACTTTAGCAGTTGTTGTAGGCTTCTTGTTACGTATGTAATTAATAAATATCGTTATTAAACTCTTATCTTTTCGTGTTTCAATAACATATTTTTTTTTTAAAGATAGATACTGTTATATTTTATATCAATGTCATATCATTGAAAACTATAATTTAAGTCAAGGAAAAAATTGTAGCAATTTTTGTGGAACCAAATATTTTTTTATTGACGTAATCTTTTCCTTTTATAAATAGATAATAAATAAAACATATAGTAGTAATATAAGTATATTTCATTGTCTAAATCATGTATTAATAAAGATTACTTTACTATAATAAACGTTTCGTTGAATATCTGTTTTATTTCCACCAGATTATTATTAATAAAATAAATCAGTTTAAAATATTTTCTTACAAATAAATTACTGTAAAATGAGACAATACTATGACTCTGTTAAGTATATTATTATATCGACATGTAGGTATATACTCGTAGATGTAACCTACGTATAACTAATTAAATTAAAAGAGAAGGCGGCATATTTATTACACCATAGAGAAATACATAACACGGCGACGGTGAAACCAAAACATTCTTAAAGTAGTGACAATAAGTCATGATTTACATTGATTTTAGTTTCGTTCATCAAAACTTTTTGGAAAGACGCCGCCTTGGTACTTGCCGGCTATATTCAAAGAAAGCCGACTCACAAAGAAATGCCGCTAAATTTATTTACTTGTACCAACTACACAACGGACGGAGTACGGTCGACGAGCCGCGGCCGCTCAGAAGTAGGTATTTACAAAATTAAAATGAACACAAATTCTGCGCAGCTCTCTGCAATTACCACGAGGGCGGCCGCGACTCGTTATCCTGTGCTGTTTTGTTTACGAAGTCGAGAGAGTTGATTATTATACACGTAGGTATATACACACTCTGTCTTGTGAACAGTGTTTGAAAATAAGAAATACAATTCCTTCAGTAATAAATCGAAAGGAACTTCGTTCCACCCGCGTGTCCGCGTGTCCGCGTGTCCGCGTCTCCCTTCTTGACACCTCTTTATTTATTAAATTATTTACATGAGAAATTGATAAAAAAAACTATATACCGTTTCGTTTACTCATACCATTATTATATATTGCTATCTCTTTCGTGCAAACTAACCTGGGAGGCGTCCCAAAATGGCGGAGCGCTGCAATACTCATATTTGTTAGATTATAATATATTATTTAAAATATGTTCTAAATTTACGTTACAAATAATACATTTCTGTTATTGATAATTTAACGACACTATGACGATACAAGCGAACAAACGTGTACGTACGTACGTATGAAGCAATTTAATATTTCTTACATTTGCACTAATATTAAATCTATTGAAGATTGTTAATATTAAAAATAAAGTCACATATTCTTTATTTATTTTATTGTAAACATTAAGCTTACATATTCAAATTGGTAAACAATGATGATTAGATAGTAACAATCATGAAATAAAATAACGAAGTAAAATTTATTTATATCTAATATTTATTGAACGGAAATATATACATAAGGGAATAAAAACACAAAATACTTACATTCAATTTAATTTGGTGAAATTTTTCGAACAATTTTTAACATAATGTAATTTTCAAGAAGATTGTATAAGTACGATACAAATAGTCATATCTTCTAATTTTGTAATATTTATTTACAATGAGTATGAACATAAACACATTTTTATTCACAATTTAATATAAAAAAAAAAATATTAAATTTATTACTTTAACTTATAATTCTGGCTCGAATTAGAATTCAGGAATCTTAAAATTAAAAAACAGTAGAATGGCGGGAGTTTTATTTGAGAGCGGCTTCTCATAAATATTTTTATATTAAATTCCACACAAAATTATAATAAACCAAATTAAATTAAAACTCATTTTAAACTTGTTTTCAAATAAAAAATAATAAAGCATTGGACGACATTCAATGTAAGTCATAATCATTTTATAAGTTACTACATGTATCTGGTCATTTTCATAGTACCTACCAAGAGTGCAGGTTAGTTTAATTCAAATATTCAATTTTGTTTTTAAATATATAATTAAATCAATGATCGGTAAATAATGTTACAGAAAGGTACCAAAATTAACTTAAAACCTTAAAATCATTTATTGAATATAATTTCTCATTAAATAATCCAATAATAATGCTAACAAATCTCGAATAACATTATTTTTAAATAAAATGATAAGCAAATATTATACAGATAATAAAAAGTGATTTATCTTAATATAATATTAATTTTAATATTCTCACCTGGATTAACAAACATGTATGAACTACTTGTGTATATATATTATATTAAAGTAAGTTTTTTAAAAGATATTTAAACTTTAATAAACTCTTCAGTATGATTTACGGTAGGTTACGTTATACGTCAAATATACACATTTACTTATACAAGAACATTCCAACAGACGAGCCACTGACGACAGAGATTATTCACATTCAATAATAAATTAGCATCAACTGCCTTCTGTTTGTCCTGTACTTCGAAATTGTAGGTCATTCTTAGCATTAAAGAATCATGACTGCAAACGCTACGGGTTGTGGGTTCGATGTTCACTTGCTCTGGTACAAATACTGGCGGTAACGAACGGAGTCTCTGAACACTATTTACTGGTTTCCTGATCTTCTATCCATATACAAGTGCAAACCCGTCTGTTGCCCCCTTACAAGTACTCACTCATGTAGCTCTCGAGCAGCGAGTGCACACAAACAAACTAAGATAAAGAGTAGCGCCAAACATATATTCTCCTCCGATCAGACTTCGTGCTGTGCTCTCCGCTCCTGGATGGTCTGTAAATAATAAAATTTAAGTTAATTAATTTCATCATTTTATTTATTATGAATTGATGATTGTGTTTAATTAGTATGAGATGAAGGGCACGTTGATGTAAGCGAATTAAAACGAGGCGCAGTACAAAAGAACGTTAAAAATTAACGTCAGTGGTCAATTGTTTCGATATTTTTTATGAATTTCAACTGAATGTAAGATAAATATGCAACAAAACCACATCTAAGATTTGAATGATAATATGTTAAATTTGAGTGAATTTAACAACAGGAGTGCCGCAACTTGGGGTTTCCTCTGCCTATCCTACCATGTGCGAGATACAGCGAGAAGCTAAGATAATATATTATTGTCAGTTCTCCAAAAAACTTGAAGACAATGACAACAGATGTCCGATGAGAATGGGTCTTGTTGGTATTTTAGAAAACGTACTCGTACGTACCTCTTTCTGTAATCTTCGAAATTCCGCATTATTTCTCGGACATAATGAAATCATGGTATTGAAAATTGTTAGGAAATGGTAATGTGTCTTGACATTTAGTACTGTACTGCTACGTGTGGGACTACAATGTTAAGCTGAAAAAAAAGACAACTCCTGCCACACCTACACGTCATATATCTGGAAATTATTAAATATCATTTATCATTCTCAATTTATACTCTGCTCCACCCTACCATGTGTGGGCTACAGAGAATCTGTTTACGTTTACTTCTACAACAAAATAAAACTACTATCAATGAAAAGAAATGTTTTTGTAGACATATGTAGTACGTATAATGAATGTCACGTGAAACTGAAAAATACTTAAAAGGCTCTGAAAAAAGCCATTTTTCTAGACGTTCCCATCAATATGAAACAAATATCAAATAGTTCTGACAAGAACTTTAGGTTTACGACATCTTTGTCTTCCGAAACAGGAATTAGTTCCGATAAGAACTGTTTATGTGTAACTCATTTTTCTAACAATATTTTTCTTTCTTTAACCATCTTCAGTATTCATCTTGCTACGGTAAATTTACTTTCTTTCTTCTCTTGACGATAGCCCTAATAAGGACTTTTTGGTATGTTCTTTGCTAAGTGAAACCAAGATCAGTCCTGAAAAGAGCGGTTTAATACGTTCTTGGCCATGAAAACGAAGACTGTCCCCAGAACATTTACTTTAATTCGATTACGCTATTCTGTAAGAAAAAAAATACAATTATTCTAAATAAATGTTGTATCTATCAACGGCGAGTTTGTCAAATAAAAACTTTTAACACAAACACACTAACATCTTTAACACAACTCACACACTTGAATATAACCACTTCACTCAGTACATTTCGTTTATATCATATATTTTCTTCAATGAATAGCATTAATAACTTCAGCAATATTCCATTTTGGTCTTTTCTCGTGTACGATTTAAAGGATAAAATATAATTAACGTTCACTACACAAATTAACACTACATCAAGTGATTCTTGTAAAGTTAATGTAACGGAATAAATCTTATTTCAATCATAACTCATCATTAATCGTGCTGAAAAGTTTCACATATTAGTCTTTCTTTGTTTAACATTGTACTTATGATGGCAGTAGCAACAGTATGAAAAGCAGAAATAATTATTAACAGCTGCAGCAGTATTAATTAGCAGCAGTATCCGTAATGATTATTGCAGAAGTGCTAGCAGCAGTGTACGTTAGTAGTATACGTAGTGGTAATATTAGTAACTTTGTTTAGATGTCTCCTATTTTATTCAAAAATATTGGCTCTAACACACACTGTTATGTCTTAAATGCACTAAACACTTGTTATAATCACGTCACTCGCTATATTTCACTGTTATTCTCTATTTCCATCAGTTTTCTGAAGTTGTCAGCTGTTGTTAGCCACTAAATAAAAATAGAACATTTTAACATTCAGTGATACCTTGGTCAAAAACTTTACTGTTCTACTCACGTGTGCGACGAATGTTTCTGTCCCACTGTGCCAAATCCTCTCGATGTTCGGTCTACTATAAAATTTTCCGTTTTTGTCTTGGTCACTATAAATATATATATAACTACCGGTCTGGTGGTGTAATAATGAAAGTAAAGCAAAGAAGCAGTGTTGAAAGTACTGTTAGTGGCAGTAATAGCAGTAAGTATAACCATTAGCAGAAAGCAGAAGCAGCAGCAACAACAACAACAGCAGCAGTCATCATATTAATAACAGTTAATTAACGTAGCATAATGTAAATATTGGCAAAAAGCAATTTTTGCTTAATAAGAAGCTAAAATGAATTAGTAATTAGTAACATTTTATCAAAATATGTTAAGTAAACATGAAATTCAAGGAAGCAAGCAAGAGTTGAAATATGTAAAGTATTACAGAAAAACAACTAGCACAACACAAACACTTACGTTCACGGTATTTTCGGCTACAAACACTTTTTTATGACCACTTATTTCTACAAGTCTTCTTTGTTACTAGTAGTCCGGTCAAGTTAGCACCAAAAAAAGGGGTAAGGTTACATTAATTCGCACCTTCCTAAAAATTGGCAGATTGTTGGGAACCCTATTATACACAATTTGTCAATTATCCACATCAATTCGCAGTGTGGAAAAAAAATATTCAAGGTCAAATGTTGCAAAAATCGGTTTTTTGAGTTTTTCAGTTAAACGGTAAGTTTTATAATAAAAATAGGTGAGACAAAAATAATTCATCATGCAATTATCTATAAAAATTGTTCCTATGCATGCAATGAATACTGTTTGTGAAGGATTGGAAGATCTCGCTAATGTTAGAATGGATACAACGGATCAGCATGTAGATGCAAGTGATTCAAGAGTTAAGAAAGATTCAAAAGACTTACAAAACCTTCTGCAGTGGTTTTCATTGCATGATCCGTTTCCGGAAGTAAAAAAAATGTATCTATTGCTAATGGAGTAGTTGGTGATGATAAAATTAACTGTCACAAAGCTCGTGAAGTTGGAATTGCCGTCATGTCCAAAATTACAGGAATGACATTTAATAACATAAAATTAAAACGCGCTGATAAAGTAGTACCTCTCTTAGCTATGAGTTGCACCGTAAAAGTTAACGATCAGAAAGTTCCTGTCGACCTTGTATTATTATTTCAACGCATGAGTATTACTAGCGCTTTCGAAGATGAAATTGATAAATATTTCGAATATGAATTGGCTCCGTATCCGTTGTCACCGTTCGATGATGCTGGAATGCGTAAATCACAAAAGTCAGCTATTTACGATTGTTTTGAAACCGTAAACATAGATATTGACAACATAAATGCTACGTACATAATCGACGGAGGATATCTATTACATCGTGTAGTGTGGGATCACGAAGAAACATTTAACCATATTTTAGATAAATACGTGCAGTATGTACATAGACATTTTGACCATAGAGTGACTGTGGTATTTGATGGCTATGCTGATTCTACAAAAAATATTAAAGCTGCAGAACAACGTCGTCGAGCTACAACAACATCTTCATCTTCGGACGTCATTTTTGATGAATTTATGACAGTTACCACAAGCCAACAGAAATTTCTCGCAAATACACACAACAAATCTCGGTTTATTTCAATGTTGAAAGAAAAAATTACGTCTGAGAATATCTCTGTAAAGCAAGCTAATAATGAGCATCATTCCTGATAGTTGAAACAGCAATAGAACATTTTAACTCGACAAATCCAACTATTCTTGTTGGTGAAGATGTTGATTTGTTGGTATTACTTACTGCTCGAACGCCAACTGAAAAAAATATTTATTTTTTGAAACCTGGGAAGACTCAACAACAATCAAAAATATATTCATCCAAGAGTTTATCTGCTTTTTCAAAATGCCAAAATCATATCTTATTTCTACATGCAGTAACTGGTGGCGACACGACATCAGCATTTTTCAGGAGAGGTAAAAGATCAGTTTTGAAATTGTTTGAGAGACAAGATTTAGTTGATTGTGCTGAAGTTTTCAAAGAAAGTACCTCTACTCCACAAGATGTAATGACCAACGGAATTCGCTTTCTTCTTTCAATGTACGGAGCTCCAAAAAAAATTACATGCTTAGATAAGTTTCGATACTTATCTTTTGCAAAAGAAACATATAAAAAGAAACAAGTACAATTAGCTTGTCTTCCTCCAACCTCTGCTTCTGCTCATCAACATCTATTTCGGGTATATTATCAAGTTCAAGTATGGCTTGGTAATAAACTAAACCCAGAAGACTGGGGTTGGAAGTTAATTGACAATATATTGGAACCAGTTCAGACTTTACTCCCTCCTGCACCAGAAAAACTCCTCAATTCAATTTTTTGCAATTGCAAAAAGGGATGTAATGCTAAATGCAGCTGTAAAAAAGTTGGTTTGTTTTGTTCATTAGCATGTATCAGTTGTCGAGGCCAATCGTGCTCCAATGTTGAATTGCCAGTAGAAGAGGATTCTTACGATATAGACGGGGAGACATCTGACGCATCGCTCTTTGAACAATTTATTTGTACCCAGCAAGAAGAAGAAGAAGAAGAAGAAGAGCAAGACAGTCTGGATTAGGTTCCATTAGAAGAGTATCTATCAGACGAATAATTTTCTCAATTTACACATTACTTACACCGCTCTTGTTATTTACAATAGTACCATTTTCAATTTAATATAATAGCTTTTCAACTCAACAGAAGCACAATAGATCATGGAATAGGCCTACCGGGGAAACCACGTAAAAAAACGTGCCATGTACACTACCTCAAGGTTGGCGCGGAGACGTGTGCATATTATGAAGAATACAACTTTTTCAACATTTTGCATCGCTGTATCTTCGAAATGGTGATTCTTAGGAAAAAATGTGTAGGAACAATTTTTATAGATAATTGATGAATTTTATGCATGATGAATCATTTTTGTCTCACCAATTTTTATTATAAAACTTACCGTTTAGCTGAAAAACTCAAAAAACCGATTTTTGCAACATTTGACCTTGAATATTTTTTTTCCACACTCCGGATTGATGTGGATAATTGTCAAATTGTGTATAATAGGGTGCCCAACAATCAAGCCAATTTTTAGGAAGGTGCGAATTAATGTAACCTTCAATGTCTATTTTGACTGGGCTATAGATCTTCTTCTCTTTTCTTTGTTTTTATTTCTCAAGATTTTCTTCATAAATCTGCTAATAAATCATTCTAAAAAAATAATAGTATAAAAAACCTTAAAAAATAAACGGCGGGACTGTGACACTAAAAATATCCGATAATGCCAAATTTATCGACGTAACACTCTTGAACTGTAAACACTTTATTGCATTTAATAACGTGCAACGTGAAAGCTGCAATCAATTATTATAAATGAAAAGTTTATTGATTTGACGCTGAGAAAATCATCACTTGTGGGACACATTAGCTGTAGCTGTTTTAATTAAGTAGTCATTGTTATCTGAGAGAAGAAAAATATATAATCATATAATATTTAGTTACTTTATAACACAAACTGTTTAAACTTAACACTAAAAAAAGTACCTACATTTGTAAAGGAAGACCTGAGTATAACAAAATTGAAATATAGGTTTTTTGTGAATCATACAAAGATAAGAAAAAAAAATACATCATCTGGGAAACGGATAGTTCTGGCAAGAAAAACAATTTAACGTTATAATCCAATGAAACAAATTAGTTCTGAAAAGAACCATTTGAATACGTCTTGACTCTGTGAAATAGAATTACTTCTGAAAAGAACTATTTTAGCACGTCTTACCCTGTGAAACAGAATTAGTTCTGAAAAGAATTCTTAATCCGTCTTAGCCCTGTGAAACAGAAATTAGTTCTGAAAAGAACTATTTTGATACGTCCTAGTCCTGTGAAACAGAAATTAGTTCTGAAAAGAACTATTTTGATACGTCCTAGTCCTGTGAAACAGAAATTAGTTCTGAAAAGAACTATTTTATGAAGTCTTACCCCTGTGAAACAGAAATTAGTTCTCAAAAGAACTATTTTAATACGACTTGACTCTGTGAAACAGAATTAGTTCTGAAAAGAACTCTTTTAATCCGTCTTAGCCCTGTGAAACAGAAATTAGTTCTGAAAAGAACCATTTTAATACGTCTTAGCCCTGTGAAACAGAAATTAGTTCTGAAAAGAACCATTTTAATATGTCTTAGCCCTGTGAAACAGAAATTAGTTCTGAAAAGAACCATTTTAATACGTCTTAGCCCTGTGAAACAGAAACAGTTCTCAAAAGAACTATTTTAATTCGTCCTTACTCTGTGAGACAGAAATTAGTTCTGAAAAGAACTATTTTAATACGTTCTAACCATATGAGATACGAAATTAGTGCCGAAAAGTACTTTACAAACGTTCTACGCCTATGAAGCAGATTAGTTCTGAAAATAACTATTTTATCCTTTGAAACACATTACCTTTACTATTTTAACACTAGGCTTACGGATCCGGATAATTCAAAACTTATAATGAGATATCACGACAATCGCTTTATATATTTCAATAGTTTTTCTTTCAAAAAATACATACACTTACTTTTATTCCTAAGCCTACTACTTTTTGAGATTTATGCGGTATATTATAACCTATCTCTGCGAGATTCGTCGAATTGTCGGGTGGTACGGTAATCTCGAAAATAGTCTTTATTTTTTGTTTCGTTCGTCTTATATTTCCTTCAGTAGGAAATATAAGAGCATAATAAATGTTTATGGTCCGTTTCCAATTTGTCTAAATCGCGCCTCTAAGGGTAAAGTAAAGTGGGTTGTGTTATACGAATGCTTATTTTCGTTATTCATTGCTGTCGTTTTTAGTTTAAGAACGTCTCTAAGATATATATATATATATATATATATATATATATATATATATATATATATATATATATATATATATATATATATTTAATATTTACAATATTTCCTATTTCTTCCTGCGGACATTTCGGAAATATAATAACACATTAGATAAAATTGTCGAAATTATTGAAGACCGATCCGAGGATACCTCCGAAAAAAGCGATGTGAGAAACGATCTGTTGGACAGGACCAAGAAATACGCCTTTTTATTTGGCAAGTCGGAGCAAGGTAATCATTTGTTTCCACGTCTCCGACTCGGAGAGGATAGAAAGACAAGCTTTCCCAGTAAATCCCGAAACGAAGTCAGTAATACAGAAATTGCAACTAACACGACAACGTGGACGACACTGAAACCAGTTGGATCCAAGTAGTAGTAGGACGCCCATATCCATGTGATATCCAAAGATACAGGTGGACCTACTGCCCGAGCTTTAGATTTGATAATTGACCAACATATAATGCAACACATAGAAACACTGAAACCGAGGCACCTTGTGTCATGAAAACCGACTGTCCAGTCTGTTTTAAGGACACGATGTGCGTCAGCTTTATTTTTAACACTATTGCAGAATTACAAAGTTTTATAGGAGTTCTGAAGAGACACGATATCGTCGAAAACTACCACCACCCCCATTGCTTCAGAAACGAATTGAGATAAATTTACAAAATATTAAGATTTATACGCTTAGATAAAAGAAACCCGACGATCACAAAGATTAAAAACAATAATTACAACGTTGATATTCGAAGTATGGCCATCCTGGCTTGTCATAAGCCCAAAGAAAAACATCACAATAAATGAACAATTTTATTGTTTCCGACGACAGCTCGACTCAGATCGAGCTTTCTAAATGCCGAATAAATTCGGTACCTAGTTTTGTTTAGCAATTTGAAATATAAATCGACCACCGACAGTTTTTTTACCCAAAAAAAGTGGCGCGTAGGAGAGGGTCTGGTGGGCTGTGCCCAATTCGCAATAAACTTGTGCCCTCCTAGAAATTTTACAAAAATGGCGGAGTAATGAAAAAAAAGCAGATTTATAAAAAAAATAACTCCAGGCCCCTGAAAATTCCTTCTAGATACTCCCATGAAGAAAATCCAATGCAAGACAGCATAACCCACAACTGATTTTTATTATTGAAAAAATAAAATTACTATATATTTAAAAAAAAAACAATAAATATAAAATAAACAATAAAAACTAAGTCGTAAATGGACAGTTGTTGACAGGCGACACGCAAATACAGCTCATGGTATGGTTATGGTTCTTTGATTATGGCGTTACGAGCGTGCCAGTTGAGCACATATCACTTCGCCAATGTCACGTTAAATGGAGAAGACACGAAGGAGGTTGTACGGTAGAATAAAATATATTACACAATAGGAGAATGCATGTTAAAAAAAAGAAAAGAAGATCTAGTTCAAACAAATACAGCTCAAATGCTGCCTGCATTCGAGCTGTATTTACGTTGACCTTAACTTTTTTTAATGTATTACATTCGGCAGCAACAAACACGCGGATACTTTATCTTCATTATTTATTACATTACAAGAGCGAAAAAGTTTCCAAGTGTGATATTGTAACAAAAACTAAGTATATCTTGCAAAAAAAAAGTGGTGATAAATGTTGAATAAGTAACTATTAATTACCCGTTAATATAATCGTTATAATTTCTATTTAAGATTTTGAAGACTATTTCTTGAAACATTATTTGATCGCGAAGGGAAGTTTTGAGAAATAATATCTGAATAAATAATTTTCATAAACCCGTCAATTTGTCGAATGCCGTAGATATGGTATATACGAAACGCCCGCAAAGCCTAGTGTTAATTAGTAAAACTTAAGTTTTCTTTTAACGGTGATCAGCTCCGGAAAGAGCTTATATTATATTCTTTTTAACGCGAAACAATAAGTAGTTCTGAAAAGAGCTTTTTGTGGACGTTCTGTCACGCGAAACAGGATTGGCTTAAGAGCCGGTTGAAACTGAATCTGGCTTAAAAAAATAATGGTGGTCTAGATGATAATTAAAACTGGTAAAAATTTGTGGTTTGTACACGTACAATACGAGGCTTCTCTGTTGAGAAAATATAAATTATCTTAATTCCTTCCAAGCTTGGATTTCATATTTGGACAATATCTTCTCTCCTCATGCAACTTCCACGGTACGAGTCCATCAAATTATTGTATTTCTTTCGAAGTCCCTTTGAAGGTTTATAGAATATGCGCTTGTTCCGGTCATATTGGTTTAATAAAAACAGCATACAAAAATACACGTGGTCCAATCATTACATATTACAGTTTTCTAAATCTTTTTTGCATTATAAGGACCATGAAGGTCTTCATGGCGTTTTGGTTTCAGGTGTGTTTAGTATAATTCTTGAGTTCATCCAAGAGATTATCCCTAAAAGGATGTTAAATTTGATCTTTAATCTCATTAAAGAAATTATGGCAAAATTATTTTTTTGTGAAACAGTATAAAGACTTTCCAGAAACAACTCTCTTTTACTGCGCTTATTTTTTTTTTATATATATATATATATATATATATATATATATATATATATATATATATATATATATATATATATATATATATATATATATATATATATATATATATATATATATATATATATATATATATATATATATATATATATATTATTTAATTATTTAAAACAATCAGATAAGTTTCAGATTAATTTTAAGTGTAGATAACAATTGAAGACTACGTACTCGCATGTCAGTTGCGAGTAAAGTTTTATTTAATTATTCTATATATGAAATGGAATCTGTCAGACAAAGGCTGCCGAATTTTGTTCTCAGCGTAAGAATAAATAAAAACCGATACGTATACCTACAATTTGCCATTTACAGTAAGCTTTTGCTAACTTTTGAAATAAATTTTTAAAATTAATATATACTACGGCTATTTTAAAGTATTTATTAATAATAATTTGTTTGCAAAAATTCGAAATATTAAATATTTTATTTCCTTAAGTGGGGATAGAACCCACAGTCGCAAGATAGGTAGTGCCTCTGCGCTATGACAGGTCTGCTATGCCATAATATATAAGCTTTTATCTAGCTTTAGGGCTTGTATAAAGCATCCACGCTTAAGCAAGAAACTGTTCATATACAATAAACAATTCGAAGCACGTACAAGCGTACATCAACTAAACGACGCAAAATAGGAAATAACAAAAGTAATACGTTAGAAGTATCGCGAGTTATGAGTATTGCTTACATACAAGTGAGGTACACAAATGTTCCTACGAATGTCAAAATCACCGTATGGAAGTAATATACATATATCCCGCGCCCGCAGCTACGCTTGTTTGAATTGCTCTATATTTACTAATGTCGATTACTATATAACACTTCTTGTTCTAATAAAATCATCACTTTTAAGACAATTTCTATACAGAAACTAAAATTTGAGCTAAATTAATAAAAATAGTAGCTATAATTTAATAAGTAAACTAATGTAGACTACACACTAACAAACGCTTGCCAATATGCTGTAAAGTAACATTGTAGTTTATTGTACGCGTCGGTTGGTTACGTGTGGTATGATTTATACATTTATGTATATTTCTTTAAGTGGGAATCGAACTCACACCCACAGTATTTATAATTCTGATAAAAATAATTAGAATGTCTTTAACTATGGAATTCGACGAAAATATTTAATTCCAACCAGTATAGATGTCTTGTCATGGCGCAGCGGCACAAGAGTGCGACTGTAAACGACAGGTTGTGGGTTCGAACCCACTACAGGAAATGATATATTTATTATTTTCAAATAAAATATTCAAAGTTTTTATTTCTACACTTTAGTAAGCAAAGAAATTAAAACTTTGAATATTTAGCGTTAACTTCCGCTTCTCGATACGCAATGTCTCAAATTCGGCGGAAAATATGTAACGGAGTGAACACTAAACCTAGTGTTCACTCCGTTACATATTTTCCGCCGAATGATGTTGCTCTCTGCTTACCTCATGTGCGGGATACAGCGTGAAGATGTGTGTGTATGTGTATATAGTAGTCTTCGATATTATTATATAACTATAGTAAAGACAACTTAAAATGTTTAACTTTCGATCATCTAAACATTCATTATACAATCATGTCACAAGGACCCAAATTGGTGTCTTAAACTAGCCACAGAGTAAAAAGATAATAAATATAAAATGATTTGTTAGTGTTAATAGCAATCTTGACTGCCTCGAACTTTACTACAGTTACATACTTTAATATGTTACGTATAAATAATAAGGGAAGCTGAAATATTTAATTTATTTATTTTTATTTTAAATTCTTTATTGCACACAGGCGGGCACTATATAAAGGCACAAAAGGCGGGCTTAACGCTAAGAGGCATTCTCTATAAATACTACAAATGATGTAATTACAAGTCACAGTGACGTAATGCGATAGCCTATCTGTATATACGATGGTAGGTTCAGTCCCGCGGGAGATGAAGTACTTGTTTCTCCTGTCTTAAGATATTTTGTGGCGTTGAGGTACGCTACTTTACGCGACAATAAAGAAATCTGTGTAAAAGTCCTTTCTAACCGGGATGTGATTCAATATACATATTATGTGAGCTTGGAGCTAATAAGTGGATTTCATGTCATGCGATACACCTACGATAAATACTGCCTAATATTAACAAATACTGTCATGTAAATGAAAAAAAAAATAATAATTAGAAAGTACAGAAAACATCAATAATAATATGTAAAATCTAAGAATACTATAGTTTGTTTTTTTTTTCAGCTTCACGCTGTATCCCGCACGAGGCAAAGGGAACCCGCGAACCTAGTGTTAAGACACTCCGTTCCACTTCCGTTCCCCACTTTCCGCCGAATTTGAGGCATTGCATGTTGAATAGCGTAACTCAACGCCGCGCTTTGCCTTATTACCAGAGCGAAGAAATGAAACAATAAATATTTAAATTGAAAATATTAAATATTTCATTTCCTCGACTGGGGATCGAACCCACAACCTGTCGGTTACAGTCACACGCTTGTGCCGCTGCGCCACGACAGGCCTCAGTGATATTTTATTATTACAATTAATTGTAGACAACGATTAGCCGTTTTTATTATGTTTCATCCTACTACATGACAGTAGACAGCGACGACTTCCGACTCACAGACTCTTTAGTGTTAAATCACTTTTGTGTCTCCTCAATATATCACCGATTAAATAAAAAAAAAGATTAATTCGTCATTAAGATTAAATATGAATAATAGCCAAATGAATAATAGACAAGTTTGTATTTATTACAATTATGAAAAGATACCTTTTATATTGTTTTACAACGACCTACTAAATAATAAAATAAAACGCGTAGAATCACTACTACGAGTAGGTAATTATAATTTGAGAGTCAACGAATACAAGATTATTCGCAATTAATTAAAAATATTGAAATATAAATATTACAGCACTCTGAAAGATAAACAATATAATAACAAAGAAGTAACAAACATAACAGATCTGACATTTATTTCATTACAAGTGAACTTTCATTCATTCATTTCTTCAATTATGGCGTTTCGAGCGTGCCAGTTGAGCACAGTTCACTTCGCCAATGTCACGTTGTATGGAGGACTCACGGGAGAAATTAATCAGTACAAAAGAAATGATTGTAAATAATGATATAATACATGTAGAAAAGGGACCCAGTATAATTACTGCCTTCACCTATAACAAAACATACAAATAGTTACAAAATATACACATACAACACATTATGTTAGTAATAAATAATATTTTACATAAATGTTATTTTATAATCAAATTTTGTTACGTCTAATATATTTACATAAAAATTTACATAAAGGACCAAACACAAACATTAACAGACATTGAACATTTAGAGGACGAGGGACTTTATTGGGGAGAACATCATATAGGGGACGAGTTAAGTTGGGACAAGAAAAAAGGATATGGGAAGGGGAACCGTCGTCCAGGCCACATTCTCACAGCGAATGGTCCCTGACCCTGATCTTGGCCAGATGTACAGGTGTACAAGCATACCCAAGGCGTAAGCGACAGATTGTTGTAATAATACTCCGTTCAGTATATCTTTGAGAATAAAACCACGGTCGTCTAGGGATATCAGGTTGGATAAGGGCATAGAATTTACCTTTTAGGGACTTTGATAAATTACAGGTATCACACCAGGACTTACGCTGATGAGAATCTGCAAGGGACTGCAGATCATGAGCAGAGTTAGAGAAATGTTCAAGTGTGCCACACTGGATGGCAAGCTTGGCGCAAGAGTCTGCAGATTCATTCCCACTGATTCCAGAATGGCCTGGAATCCAAACCAGAGTAACTTCCAAGCCCTTTAAATGGCATGAATACAATTTTTCACGAATCCTTAAAACAATTAAAGATCTTAACCTACTATGAAACGGATTTCCCTTCAATGCCATTAAGCAGTTTAGTGAGTCAGTAAAAATAGCCGTTTGTTTAAAGTTATGAGAGCGTGTAAACAGAACTGCTTCTAACAAAGCAACAGCCTCGCCTGTGAACACCGATGATTCAGGGGGGCATTTAAATTGTAAAATAATTTTGAATTTTGGTATCCAGCAAGCCGCACCAACACAGCTCTCCTTGGAAAGCTTTGATGCATCAGTGAAGATGAAGAGATGATTTGGCCAATGTAAATGAGCTAATTCCTTAAATTTCGTGTTGGTGCCAGGATCACCTTTGGTTAGGCCAAGATTTGTGACAATATGTGGAGAATAGACCAGGGCTTTATATGGCGTCATAAAGAGGGGATTCGATGGATAACAAGATACGGGGTTGGGAAGAGAGGTAAATCTAAGGAAGCTATCCAGCAGATAAGGCAATGGTTTGCCTCGGGGGATAAGATCTGCTAGCTTAGATAGTTTATGATATAAAGGATGAGAAGACAGCTGCAACATTTTACTCACAAATCGATCAGCAAGGAATTGTCGGCGAATAGGAAGAGGAGGATCTACGCACTCCACCTGCAATGCGTTGGTGGGCGTAGACTTCATTGCACCTAAGATAATCCGAAGGCATTTATATTGAACTCGGTTCAACTTTTCTGTAGCTACTTTATTAAAAGGGTCTAAAGCAAATAGTCCATAGTCGATGTGACTACGAACTATAGCGTTATACAGTAGTTTAAGAGTATAAGGGTGTGCACCCCACCACACACCAGACACAGCTCTCAGAGCATTAATGCCTTTTTCACACTTCCTGCTGAGATATTCAGCATGGGCAACTCCGTTCAATCGTTTATCGAGAATCATACCAAGAAATTTAACATTTTCCGTTAAGTGTATAGGAATGTTATTACACAGTATATTAAAATTTGGAATAGCCTTCTTTTTAGTAAATACTACAGCTTGACATTTATCAATACATAAAGCCAAGCCATGATTATAAAGCCACTGGTTAAGATAGTGCAAGGCAGTATTTAAGCGAAAGTTTATATCCTCTACCGAATTTGAGCTGTAATAGAGGACGATGTCATCAGCATACTGAAGGATGTTACAAAAATTATTTACAGATAATTCGAGGTCATGAGTATATATATTATATAGCAGAGGACTAAGAGCTGAACCTTGAGGTAGACCCTTCCAGACAAGTCTGGGAGGGGTAGTAAGAAGCGGATGTTTTACAGATACCGAACGACCGGTCAGCAAATTACATATGTAATGGGACAACCTCGGCGGAATACTCAGCTGATGCAGTTTCTGCCTGAGCACCGGAAGAAGAACATTATCATATGCAGATGCAACATCTAGAAAAACACCAACTAGATACTTTCCTTTGGCAAAAGCTCGTCGAATATCTGTAGTAAAAACGCTGAGACTATCTATTGTACTTAACCCCTTTCTAAAGCCAAACTGAGAGGGAGCTAAGATATTTCTGCTTTCCACTATCCATTCCAGACGATTTTTCAAAAGCCGTTCAACAATCTTTGATAACGCAGATGCTAGGGCAATGGGTCTATAAGAGTTGGGATCAGAGGGGCATTTTCCAGGTTTGAGGATAGGAACAACAATATGGGACTTCCATGAACTAGGGATAGTGCCTGATTGAAACATATTATTAATTAAATTTAAAAAATATTGTTTGGATTTTTTATTTAGTTTAGAGATAAAAGAGTAGGAAACACCATCTTCACCTGGACTGGTGTCCTTTAAATCAGTTAATATAATTTTAAGCTCATCAAAGGAAAAAGGCAGATCCATTTCCTCCGACGAATCAACCGGCACGGAGATTAAAAGGTCGAGGGATGGTACAGAAGGAGGAGCCAATTTGTTAGCAAAATCATTGAGCCATATTGAGGGGTTATTGGAGTTGGGACTATTAACAATGTTAAGTGATCGGCGAAATCTCTTAACATTTGTCCACACAAGGGAAGAAGAGGAGCGAGGACTAAGGGATTCACAAAAATTTAACCAACCAAGTTTTTTCTTTTTCCAAATGCACTTTCTAAATTTCGCATAGCTGCGTTTATACTCAACATATTTCTCCATCGTCATACAGGCTGCGTATGACGCCTAGGCAGATGTTCGCCGATCGACAGAATCAGAGCATTCCTGATCCCACCAGGGATTGGAATGCATCCAATTCTGAATGGAGTATTTTTTAGGTATATGTAAGTCAGCCGCAGATAAAAGGGCAGAGACAAACCGATCATAGTAAATTATTATATTCTCATAATTACCAGACTCAGGAAGATTGCCCAACATGCAATCCACAGAGTCGGCGAACTCATTCCAGTGGGCTTTTTTTAAATTATATTTACGAGGAGAAAGAGGAATGGGAGTCGAAGGGAGTCTGTTATTTAAAGACAGCAAAACAGGGAAATGATCACTACCATAGGTGGAAGGGAGTACCGACCATGAGAGTTGGGAAGCAAGAGTGGGAGAGGATAGAGAAAGATCAATAGCTGTCCTAGGATTCTGATTAGGATTAACCCTACGAGTCGGCGAACCATCATTGAGGATGCAGAGATCAACATCATCAATCATGTCCACCAACGAAGGAGAAAATCCATCACAGTAATAACACCCCCACAGAGTATGATGAGTGTTAAAATCACCCAGGACCAGCACAGGGCTTGGGAGTGAGGAAATAATAGCCTTAAGCTCTAGGAAGATGGAGGAAGAGGGATGAGGAATATAAACAGAAAGAAAGGAAATTTCAAGGACCCTCACAGCAACAGCATTAATCTGTTGACTGTGAGCAGGAAGAGAGATGCGGGAATAAGGAGTGGAGTGCTGGATAAGGATAGCACTACCTCCATACCCGTCATTCCTGTCCTCCCTTAAACAGGCGAAACCTGACACCCTAAAAGAGGATTCAGGCACCAACCATGTTTCCGAGAGGGCAACAATGACAGGATTGTACAGTGAAATAATATTAAGTAATTCATGCTTTTTAGCACGAACACTTTTACTATTCCACTGTAGGAAGTTGACTGGGACCATTGTTTATGATTTGGAATATTTTGAGTAGTTTTTGGGCAACGTTGGACGGTATTGGGAGTTCATCAGCAGTTGAAATAATGCTCATAAGAGTGTCAGTCAGAGCCATTAATAGATCTTTTGTAGATTCTGATGAAATGGCAGTCTCTTGATTAAGACAACAGCCATTAGGGAGAGGAGCGGGGCAACTACTTATAATGGATTGGTGAACTTGCTTGTCGAATCCCTTTGCCAAAGAAGCGCGGGGACGGGGAGATTGGAAAACTGTCTTACGATAGGATTTAGTTTGAGTAGCGGGAGATCTGCTTTGTGGGGTGTGGGGCTGTGGGAAAATAGGAGGAGAAAACATTTCCTTAGCAACATCTGCATAGGATCGTTGAACAGATGGAAACCGAGAGGATGCTTCCATATAAGAAATACATTCCTGGGACATAATAGCTTTAATATTCTGTTGCCTTACATACTCAGGGCACCCTTTGTCAGTTGCAAAATGTTTTGATGTGCAATGGATGCAGGTAGAATTTTCCTTCAGGGTGTCACATGCCTCCCCAGTATGATCCTGAGAGCATCTATAGCACCTTGGCTTTGATCTACACTGAGATTTCACATGGCCAAAACGACAGCAATTAAGGCATTGGATAGTTGGGTATTTATAAAGCTCAACGTTAAGGACAGATTTATATGAAAATACTCTTTCAGGCAATTGTTGGCCACGTAACGTAATCACAACTGTCTGAGTGGGGACCCATGTCACTACACCCTCACTTACATTCTTCCGGTTCATACGTCTCGCTTTTATTATTTCCCCACAAGCAGTAGGGAATGTTAGTGAACCAACAAATTCTTCCAAAGACCATTCAACGGGAACTCCTTTTACAATTCCCATCCTTGTGATATTGAAGGTCGGAATTACACAAACATATTTACATAAACTCAGAATGGGATTGCTTAAAAATTTATTTGCCGCTTCAGCAGATGTAAACTGGACACTGATTTTATTGCGACCAACATTTTTTACTCCATCATTGACAATATCAGTAATTTTATTTGTATGTAAAAACTGACCAAACTTAATTGCTCTTATTGAGGTTCCTGCTGAAGGGTCAGGAGATTCCCTTGACACATACACAATAAAGGGACCTTTATCTGTACTAATGTAAGATTTTGGGGCTTCCAACATAGAAGGATGAGTCCAGACATTTTGGATAGAAGGGGTAACAGTGGATGGGTTTATGATAGTTTTTTTAATGGCACTTACGTTGTCATGATTAGAGGAAGTGTCCTCTCCTAATCGTTTTCTAGATACTATATGACCTCTCCCAGGATCGGGGGGGTCAGGTGGAGGATCAGGATCCATTTAAATTACCTTAACCTAACTATAAAATATAACTAACCTAATCTATAAAACAACACAAACACTTACTATAACTAATCACCTTGTTAATAATAATCTATTTACACAATTATATACTGTTTCCACTATGTAAAATTAAAAAAATGAACACTGTAATACAAAACTCTCACTACCACGTGTGTCAACCAAAACAAACGATAGCAAAATCCATAATCCATTACAAGTGAATAAAATTCACTTTTTCAACTCACGCTATATCATTGCAATACACGACGATGAGTTTTCGAGATAGCAAAACGAGACAGGGAATTTAAATAGATTTAAATAGACACACCGTCGTTTTTACAACGGGTATTTAATTATCAAAGCTAAAACTAAACAAACATAAGAATTCTGTCCTTTAAATAACTTTTATAAATTGTATAAGTAACATATATTAAACAATTTTAAAAGTATTAAGAAAATATAACATTCAAATTACCTTCAAAATGGCGGACTGATATAAAAATGAAAAAGTAATTTAAATTCAACACTTAATATTAGTAATAGAAAAGTAATTTGCAATATAATAATTTAAATGAATTACATATTGAAAATGATTTAAATTGAAGTAGTCAGTTGAAATATTAATATTACGTTTCAAAAAGTAAATAAAATCGTACTTACGTAAACTGCCGCTCGTCGTCACAATACACTTATTTGTAACATTTAAATCAAAATTATCAAAACTATCTCTATCTCTATGAAAAGAATAAAGTACAAGCAAAGTCTTCTCTCTGTATTCTCTTTTCCATTACCACGACGTCGACCGTCCCCCACCGTTGTTCGATCTCAAATCATGTTAATTCTATTTAACGCGCCAATGAATGACGACGAGCTCCTCTAACTTTACCGCCGCCATCTTTAGTATATAACTTTAGCGGAAACGAAAATATTCATCCTATTTTAGTCCTTATCTCTAAGCAGCACGGGTGATTGTTGGTTGTATAGTTTTTGTAACCATCATAATTCATCGGTCTTTCATTTAATAGAACTTGTATTAGTTTTTATGTGTAATTCATATCTTTGTATATATTATAAATTATAATTAATTATAATATTATTAGAATTATTTTAAGTATATAATTATTCTTATTATAAATATGGGCTTGAAAATAGTAGTGTACACGTTGTAACGTTTATAGTCAAGAATAATATTTTTAATTTATTGTGAGTAATAGAGGAATATACAATTACATTTAAAAATCTGTTACTTTAATTGTTTTAAATATTTTTTTTTATACATGTAATAGGGAATATCCTACTTTTATTTTAATAAAAACTTTTAATAAAAAATAATTTATATTTTTTTTTGCCTATTCAATAGATGGCGTTATTTTATGTTCTTACGGCTTTTTTACAACAAATAATTATTCTTATTTAAATGAATTTTGTAAAACATATAAATATTGTTCTGCACATAAATGATATTAATGGTTTTCTAAATACACATTCGAAAAGTAGGAACAGTATTTTATAGATGACAACAAATATAAAATTACAGTCTATAATTATGTTTTGTTTTCAATACCTCAAATTCAAATATTATAAAATAAAAAGTTACAAGCTTCGTTTTTTTAATCTGTAATTTACAGATTAAAATATTAAATTTTATTTTATTGATATACTACAAGATATTTTACTGTAAATATAAAATTGTTTCTGTGATCTGTCTTAATCTGATTTGCATGTATTTAAAAGAAAACGAAAAATTACTTTAAATATTTTAAGAAAGCTTACTTTAAATAAAATTGTATATTTATCATCTTTACCTTTAGCTGTTACTAATCTTTTACAATCCATTTACTATCGTCATTATACCAACCTTTCGAATGTTATAATAATGTACCTACATACCACAAAGGCCTCCCACCTCCCTCTAAGAGATCTCCACGTATTTTCAATTTCATAAATATTTTTTTAGCTTCACGCTGTATGCCTAGCGAGGTAGACATACACAGAGAGAACCGAGTCCCAACCGCTACAACCTCGGCATACCAACCTGTTTCGCCTCCTCCACCGTCATCAACCTTTTGCATACATGCCCTCCGGGGGTTCTAATGCTTTTTAATTGTTCTCTTTCCATTATCGTAGATACTGTGTTTTCAAAGGTCAAACGAGATCCAGTGTTGTCTTTCCCATTAGCGGAAATTAACACGTAATTCAGCGGAAAGTGAAACTTTTTTTTATTTAATATTAATATAATTCAGTTTATGTTTAGACTTCTCAACCTGCAAATAAACTATCGACACGAAAACATTCGTTTCCGAGCTTCACGCTGTATCCCGTACTCAGCAGGACAGGCAGAGGGAACCCGCCCGCAATACTTGGAGCATTGTACATGATATCTACCTGTTGTTATTGGGTGAAGTGATTTGCTAAACTAACCAATGACGGCGCACGTCGTGTATATGTATAGCGCAATGTATACGTATGTAGTGCGCTACTACGCAGGTTGAGGGTTCGATCTCAACTGGAGGATAAATATTTCATATTTTTTCTTCTTTGTTCTAGGAGCAAGATGAAGCTTGGCAATAGTTTCACTCCTCAAAAGTGGAGAACGGAAGGAATTGTCTTATCACTAGGTTTCCCAAGTTTCCTCTGCCTACCTTGCCATGTGCAGGATGCTGTGTCCTCTCTCTTCTATCCTCTCTATCTCTGGTCAAGTGAGTGAGCGAGTGATAACGATAATGTAAAACAAAACAAATACTATTTTGGAATCAAATAAACATACTGCTGCGTATTTAACACAATAGGTATTTGACGTGCGAGTTAAAGAATTACGTGTATTATACAAGGTGACGGAACCAGTAATGCACACGACACCAATTATGGACATTTTTTTCGGTGATTGAATTTATTAAGCAACTGTTCCAACATTTTTCAAAAGCAAACACTAAAGCATAACTAACAGCCGTTTGAGCTGTAATTTTCACACACGTCACCAAAATCAGCCATTTTGTTCTAAGATGAGAGCGAAGTGAAATCTCGTTGCACGCGGTGGTCATAAAAATCCGTTTTTACTCTTGAAATCGTTTGGGAGGTGAGTACATACTTGTGCATTGAGGAATCTTGTTTTGTATTTTAATGAGATTTGATGTTATTATTACTGCATAATAGTAGGTATTTTGCAAGTAAATTGAGCTAAGTTGCATAAGTCACAATCACATCAATAAGTTTTTTGTGGGGCTTGTTCTTTACTGGATTCGACATTTTAAGAAATTCAGTAATGGACAAGTGTCCATGCTTAAGTTTTTTATTACTTTTTTAGTCAATTGTATTAAATTATTCGATTTGTTGCTTTAAACATTTGGGTTGGGTTGATTTTGTGATTGCTCTTTATTTTCCAATTATAGACGATGTCCATAACTGGAAATTAATTGAGTATTTTTACCCCCGAACAAATGGGGAGAGCAATGGATTCTGTAAGGATGGTAGAAAAGATAAGCACAGCTGCCCTCCGGTTTGGGGTTCCTCGAATAACCTTGCACTACAACACAGCTTTGTGCTATGGGACCTCAAACTATCCTTAAGGCAGAGGAAGAAGACTTTCTGGTAAAATGGTTGGTTGCAATGAGTGAAAAACACTTTCCTTAAATGTTTAATTATATTAAAGCAAGGGAAGGCCAATCCTTTTACAAATAACAAACCTGGGAAAAAGTGGTTTTCATCATTTTTGAAACGACGTCCAGATATAACAGAAAAAACAGCACAAAATCTTTTGAAGTCGAGGGATGACGTTACCGAACAAGGCATCAGCAAATGGTTCGATGAAATAATGAAATACATAGTATAGGTATAGGTTTGAAAGATGTTTTAGATGAGCCCAGCCGGATATTTAATACTGACGAAAGTGCATTTTGTCTGTCACCAAAAGCAGGCCGAGTTCTTTGTAAACAAGCAGAAAAACATCTGTACCAATTCTGGGGCGATGAAAAAGACAACCTTACTCACTGCCAATGCCACCGGTCAATTAGCACTACCACTGATAGTCTTCAAGTATGGAAGACTGCCAGCGCACATTACTGCTACTGTTCCTGAACATTGGGAAATAGGAAAATCTGAATCAGGGTGGATGTGTAGAAGCACATTGTACGAGTATATCACAAATATTTTTTTATATTTAATTAATTTAATAATTTCGTTATTTTGGTACTTATATAATATTTCTTCATTGAAGAAGAAATGCTATTTTTAATTAGTTATACTAGGAGAAAAAGTAAACTTTTTTGATCGTTTTTTTATATTTTCTATTGTGCTTTATGATTATTACCTACTTATATTGCTAAGATTCTAATTTCTTACCTGATAGATCTCAGTTCATTTTATGTTACCAATTCTGAGCTGTAGCTGCTAGCAAAGAGGCAAAGCTTCCATTATTGTTTAAGAAAAGACTCAATACCTAATTTGATTGAAAGTCTGACAGTACAACTTTGAAATCTAAAACTGATCATGCTGTAAGTACAAATAGCGTTAATAAAAGTTAATTTGTAAATCATGTGTTTCATTTATGTGTTCAATACAAAATTGTCCATTAATGGATGTTGATAAATGGGTCCATGTCCATGACTGGGTGTCCATTACTGATTTTTTAATGTCCATCAATGGTGATTTCGTAAATGTTAATTTATATATTTTTTATCTAATTATATATTAAACGTACAGGAATTTTGGTTTTGTTTAAATGATCGTCATGTATTTGAGTACCGAAAAAAAATATCACTATTATTGTATCGTCTAATAACATCCCATGTTTTAACGAAATTCTAAATTAGTGCGCTTAACATGTCCATGATTGGTGCCGTCACCCCACTTGAGGTAATGAAATACATACTTAAAGTAAATATACATATATAAAAGAATGTTATAGAGGACGTTTATTAATGTATAATGTAAAGGACATCGTCAATATTTTTGTCCCTTTGTCTGTGCGCTTGTTCGCGCTTGTTTCAGAAACCTCTAACCAGATTTAAATATAATTTTTCTTTAACATTTAGTGTTTGTTTCATTTAAGACGATTGATAATAAAAGTAGTTACGACAATTTAATAGATTTAGTTTGACAACATTTTTATATTTTTTATACATTTATCTGAAATTTTAGATTATTAAAATCTATAGATATAGTAATAATTTAATTCGAAAAGGAAAGTTGTTTAGATTAATAAGTATGTAGAATAAAGTAAATAATTCAAGCGGGCGAAACCGCAAGCCAGTCGTTCGTAGGTATTTAATATTTCCATTTGTGAAGTTTGTGAACTCCATATGCAATGGAGTTTAGCGAGAAGTGAGAAACGGTTAAACAATAGATTCCAAAGTCTCCTCCGGTCTTCTTCTTATATATTAGATACTGTGTGAACCTAACGCTGGTATATAACGAACCAAAGAATTTACAAAATTAAATTAATAAAAGCTTCGAATTATCACGGCATTATGAATAGAGTAATAAAAGAATAATTTTAAAAATGTGGAAAAAGTGGGGTCTTTCCGCCATCATGACAGCGAGCCACCTTGAGCGGGAGCGATTATAATCAAACTCCATACAACGCTTCGGGCGCAGACTTGTGTCAGCGCCGCGTGCGAGGAATCGGGCTGCTAGTAAGCGTGGTCACTGCTAATTTAGCAACACCACTGAGGGTGACATCTGAACGAACCAACTTAGACCAGATTGGCGACTGGCTCGTCTCAAGGCGGCGGACCCCGCAGTATGGTTGGAATTATCAATAGATATATATAGATATTTATTCATTAAAAGTTCATAGCGCGATCTAGAACGTAATTATAGTTACTTTTTCGCTTTACTTTGTGTTTTGCGTCTACAGGAATGGAACTTAGTGTTAAGACAAGTTTAACGTTCAAAACTTATTTGTGATGAAGTAATTGAATAATATGTTATCACGTATTTACGAGGGTTTTGTGGATTTGTAAAAACTATGCTATCTGCTGTTGGTGACTTTTGCTTTCGATCTTAGGAGCAGAGCCATCTATGGAGAAGTATGAAATTATTTAATAACAAAATGAAAAAAACTGTTTTAAAACTACACCTACAGTATGTAACTGTAGGTGTAGTTTTAAACCAATTTTTTCATTTTGTAGTCCAATAGATGGACATTATTTTTTTAATTAGTACAATATTACTTCCCGAGCAAATAAAATAAAAAAAGTTTTAAATTGAAAAAAACATATTTTAATTTTAAATAAATAATAAGTTTCGAAAATTGTTACATAAAAGATACTGACATATTATTTATATTAGGTAGAAAGGCCCAGCTTAGTCGTCCAAGTCGCGCTGTGAATACCTAATCACTGTACATATAGTATACCTACACTATACACTATATAAATATAGCGGGCAACTTTAATAACAATACTTTTGTTTGAACTTCTCGTTGTATCCCGCACGTAGTAGGACAGGCGGAGGGAACTAGGAAACCTAGTGTTAAGAAGTGTCCATGAAGATACATACGTTCCTTCCGTCCGGTGCAAAGTCAGAATTATAGACCGTATTTATGAAGCATTGTGTGTCGAGTGGCGGAACTCAACGCCGCACTTTGCCTCATTACCGGGGCGATGAAACGAAAATATTATTATTTTTAATTTCCTTGTGTTTGTATATTTGCGTCTAAACCTCATACTGGAGCTACTTGCTGTTTTTATTGAGGCAGGTTAAATGAAACGCGAGAAGTTGGCTCTCTCCAATTCAACTCTCCAGTAGACTGTGTGTCTGTGGCTCGGTCACTTACCTCTCTGAAAGAAGGATGTGTAATAATACTTAGTCTAAGCCTGAAAGACGACGGTTCTGATATTTGAAAAATGAAGAAAGGAGAGAAAGTAACGAAGAACATTAGTGTAAATGATAAGATATTAGAACAAGTGAATGAGATAACCGGTAACAAAGTTAACGGTGCCTTAGCTGCATTGTTGAGACGGCGAAGAATGTACTCGTAAGAAACAAACATACAAAAGAAGAATGTAAGAAAGATAAATATTGTAGTAATGCGATCTCTTCATAGGATATGTGGAGTCAGCTTAACTGAGCGCATACCCAATGAAGAGATAAATGGACCTTCCATTCTGTGTATCCACTAGCGTGGATGTTACAGTGAGGATGAAGTAGAACGTGCTCAGGTGGTTTCAGCACGTCGAGCGAATGAGTAAAGAAAGAAACAAAAGATTTATATACAAAAAGTGTGTGGTAAGAGAGGGAGGGGGAGACTTTGGTTGACATTCGAAAACACAGTACCTATCTACGATATTTGATGACAGTGGACGAGGCGAAAGAGGTATTCCGAGACCGTAGCGTTTGTCGCTCTGTTCTCTCCGCCTACCCCGCTAGGGATGTAGCGTGAAGGTACCTAAGTGAAGGGTAGATCTGTAATAATGTCAAAACACGAGATGTGCTTTGTAGGTGATCCACAAACACTATTCAACACACGCTTTTTTACATTACAATATTCTTTATTTTACGTTTTTACTCAAATGAAATTATATAGACACTTTTTCTCCATAAGAGCGAGTTTTTTAATTATTATTTCAATGTTTTTTTTTTTTCATTTAAGGGTATTTATTTATGTAGCACAAACACAACACAAAATGAATTACAATATTTTTGTCTGTGTGTGTGTGTAACCAATTTAAATGCAATTTTCATTGTAATACTTTGGTAATATTTTCTAAAGAGTTATTGATTGTTTTATTTCTTTTGGTTCATAAATAAAAAACTTGTATCAATATAATGTATTTTATTAAACAATAACACAATTATTCAATTTAAGAAGTATCAAAATAAAAGTAACTAATGTCATATACTTTTAAATATTTGTAATCAAAAACTAATAAAATTCTTAATTATCATTATTTCAATCAATAACATAAAATAGCAAATATATTTTTGCTTAAAATATTGAATACTCAGTTGATATGATGTTGTAACACTTCAAAGAGAATGATTATTTTATTGCTTTTTTAAAACTACACTGTCAAATGCACTTGAAATGCTATAATAACATAATGTATATTAATAATCTAAAAAAAAATCATTATTATTATTTTAAAATAAAAAACAAACAACATCAAAATGTTATTTGAATAGTAAATGTAGAAAGTCATTTATTTAAATTTAGATTTAAAATTGTTTCCTTTTATTTCTTAATATAAAAATGATATAACTATTAATATTTAACAAGTGACTTTATCATAAAGACTAACAACATTTATCATTTGCCATATTTAATATGCAGTAGTACAATAAAAAAAAAACAATCATATTTATTAAAATATAAATCTTTGCCATATATAATATTTTCTAGCAACACATAAAACAATAGTCACAGTCTTCTGGTTTAAAGTGATAGTACACACAGTAGGTGCACTTCTCACACCAGAACCTCGCGTCTTCCAATAACTGAGCTCTTGTGACCATGTCCAGAGTGACCACGATGTGCTCCAGATCATTTATCACTACAGTACGACACATGGAACAGATGGGGCGACGCACAAAATGAGTCTCCGGCCACGGCCAGACACAGTTCATTGTTAGAGACACTCCGAAGTCTTGCTTGCTCAGGTATTTGTTTACGTTCATGATAACAGGAGTTCCACTAGATGACATTGT
Organism: Eueides isabella; assembly: GCA_019049475.1. NCBI lineage: Eukaryota > Metazoa > Arthropoda > Insecta > Lepidoptera > Nymphalidae > Eueides > Eueides isabella. The sequence goes on along the minus strand of CM032411.1, from coordinate 7,490,543 downwards.
TGATCTGTGAAACAAAATTCGATTTTAGTTCCTTTTTTTAAATTACGTACTGTATCCTGCATAGATGGAAGCCAAAGGGAATGTCGGCTCTCGAGCTCGACTCGGCTCCCGCCACTGTTGAGTTTTCAATACATTGAGAGTTAGATGGCAAAGCATACTGCCGCGCTGCGTTTTATTGCCAAAGCAAAAATATGAACGAGTCTTACAAATAATATATTAACGAGATATAATAAAATATGGTCGTTTATATCGGTCAAAGTAATATCCATGCCTTGTGTTCTGAAGTACAGACATTTTTTTCTGCCTCATTTTAGAGACATTATCCGTTAAATAGCGGAACTTAACACCGCTTTTCGTTATAAAGCCGACTTTGACAGATAAAACGCAAAAATTTAAAATTATTTTATGCCTTCCGTTGGATTTTGAAAACACAACATCCACGTTACTGGAGGAGGGTCACGCAAAAAGCATGAGACCCCTCTAAGGGCCAGTATGAAGATTGAAGAGTGAAGAGGTAAATGACAGGAGACAAGGCGAAACAGGTATATCGAGTCGAGACCGTATCATTTAGCGTTCTATACACGTAAAGCTATTTAATATTAACATAAAATATTGATTTCTATCTTTGTATACCAGTAATTTAAGTTTTAGAGGCCTATTTCTCAAGTAACCAAATTTTAACACAAGTCCTTTTACCATTAGCCACCATTTTGCCTACAAGTATTTCTTTTAATAAAACGTTAGTACTTATAATTACTCACTCGTTAGGAAGTCTTTCGTGATCGATCTTCAACTTCAGCTAAGCAGAAATAAATGACAATGTGTTTAAAACGGTATGTAGAATAAGTATTAATTTCATTTTTAAATGCCTGAGTGAGGAGACCAAGTTAAAATTAAAATTCAATAATTACCTACACCTACTTCTCTCTTTCAAAAATTTTAATTGTGTTTTGTTCTTAGCTAGATATTGCCATATAATAGATTAAACTATATTTTAAATATTTATTATTATTCATTTCGAAACAAATAACAAATACTTATTTAAATGTGTATTAAAAATTGAATTTTATATTAAAATCAAGATCTATTAAGTTTTACACAAAAATTAAATGTTTCTTTATTTTTTGTAGATATTTTTTATTAACAACATTTTAAACGGAATCCCCGATACCACGTTGAATGTTGTCGTTAACTGAAACTAAAGAAAATGCAAGAATAGTGCTGAACATGTCGAAATTCTCAAGCTTTGTTTATCGAATATGTAAAATATTATTAGTGTTATGAAAATCGATATTTCGTTTATTGAGTACTTAATAATTAGAAATTTTCCGAAAAGATTCCCTATTACAGCTATTATATTAATTATCTATTAATAAATCTGGAGTAAAAGCTCTATAGCTAAAGGGATAAATTAGTGCCAAACATTTTCCTACACAGTTTTGATAATAATTGTTAATTAAAACATAATAACGTTACGTTTCATATTTAAAAACTCTGATGTTTCACTCATTGTGTTCATTCTAAATTATTCAATTCTAAATCTCGGTGGAATAACCAATATTAGCTTCACGCTGTAGTCCCGCATATGGCAGGGTAGGTAGAGGGAACTTGGGAACCTAGTACTAAGTCACTTCGTTCTGTTCCCCACTTTTCGCTGAATTTAAGGCAATGCGATTATGGTTGTCGCGTCGCGGAACGTCGCGCTTTGTCTTTTTACCAAGGCGTATAAAAATATTCAATCATTCTAAATATCAAATATTTCATTTTTACGAGTAGGGATCGAACTCACAATCAGTCATGTTTACAGTCACACGCTTCTCTTGCTGCACCAAGACAGGCCTCAATATAACTACTCGACTTTTTTATTTATATATGTATTATTGTAGTTGAAATACAAAGCCAAATTAAAATAGCCAGAACATAGCATTTTATAAGACACAAAAAGCGTTCTTATCATTTAGCTTCATCTGTCAGACAATTTTTAGGTTTTAAATCAAAAAATAAAAAGAATTAGTGAGTTTATATAAAATATTATTTTTCACAAAATTTTAGGATTTGTGAGAACTCGTTTATTGAATTGAATATTTAAACAAAATTTTATAAACCTACATATGCTACAAAGTATGTAACTGCTATCTGTAGATACACAGGTACAGGCAACTTCATATGCATGCCATAAACATACGTACAAACAAATGTTATCGTCTTCAAAGTACAATTATTAAAATACTGATTTTAAACAGATTTTTATATACAGGAAAGCAGTGCTCATGGAATGCTTGAATATTTAAAATAACTTACATTATAACTTTTGAATAGTGAAACTTACTTACTTTTGAATTTTTATAATGAAATTTTCAAGAGACCGTACTGAGGACTCGGTATATTAACAAATTTTTATATTGTTAATTTTATTACGATATATTTAAAAGTATTAAAATGTGTATATTTATAATAATTTAATAATAGTCGTAACATATTAATATTAATAAAAAAATATTACTTTAAATAATGAATTAAAAAAGATAAATGGATAATATTACAAATAGATTGTTTTATAGTCTGTGACGATATGGTTATATATAAATCATAATTAATTATCTGTTAAGTTATTAGATTAATACAATTTGCTCTTTGAATTGTTGTGTCGGTCGTTTCAAATTAAATTTAAAGTTTGCCGGCCAGTTCAAACTTCAATGGGTACTGTGTGCTATGTGCTATGTAAGTACGTTATTGAATGTTTAAAACTTGTATTATAAATTTATTTAGAACTCTAATTTTATTTCTTTTATTCGTATATTTAGTTTATTATTAACTAAATTAACAATACATCAATACATGAATTAATGTATTATTACTTGATGACAAGACAAGAAGACAAAAAAGTTTATTTTGTTCGTATTTGTGTTAGAATGGGATATTAAAGGAAAACAATAATAAAAAGATGATTTAATATAATTATGTGGAATCTAGTTCAAATAATTCTGGATTTCAATATGCTTATAAAATATCTTCTTAAATAGTAGGTAGTTGGGTATTCTAGTGGCGGCCGCCGCTGCGGCTACGGTAGGCCTGTTCGAACGAAATAATTTCAATATATTGTAATTAAAGCTATTAAAACCGTATTATTTTCAAAGTATTCTGCTAAGTTGCTAAGTATATTATTTTTAAACATTCATCTTTTAAATTCCAGTTGTAATTTGAAAACATATAGCCACGTGCTGTGTCATCGGTCTAGAAAGTGCAACAACTTTGGAGCAATTGCATGAAGTAAGTAGGTACTTTAATTATTTCAAATATTATTAGAAATGAGAAATCATTGATCGCTACAATAAAAGATTGGATTCCACAGTGTTTTTTTTATTTGTTTTCACCAACGTTCATTTATGTTTATTGATTTTTAATAACTTTTTGCAAATGTTAAATATGTAGCAACTATATTAAAAGTTTTATTTGCGCTTACAAGGTAATTGTAAGCTGTTACAATAACATTTAATTTTTGAAAAATTATAGTTATTTGGATTACAAACAACTTAACTAAGTAAATACGACAGACAGTGGGTTCGATTCGCACTTGAGGAAATAAAATATTTAATATTTTAATTTGATTTCCCCGCTTACGTATCGAGGCAAAGCGCGGCGGGAAGTCCTGTCAGTCAACATGATTTGCCTCAAACTCGCCAAAAAGTTGAACTGAAGAGTCTCGATGGAGACGGAATGTACACTTGGCTTCCGAGTTCCCTCTACCTACCTTGCTGAATGCGGGATTCAGCGTGAAGCTTGAGATGCTCCTGAGTGTTCATATTATGTTTATTATTTTATGAAAAGAAATATTTTTTGCTGGACTTATTCACCAATAAATATTTTTGTAATGACAACTATAATACTTATTCTATTACTACAGCAGGCTAGGAGAGGGAACCTGGGTACATAGTGTTGTCAACATACTCTATTTCCACTAAACATAGTAGTTGCTTGACACACACTGACATAGTTGAGTCATTGCATGCTTCATAAACAGTAGGTTGTTGAAGTATACATTGTTTTATCTTAATTTATTGTCTTACACAAATGTGGAAATGACCAGTTCCTGTAATGGCTTTGATCCCACAATCATCTTGTTATCACTCAGTACTGTCACATTGTAATACAATGGACTCAGTATTACTTTATAATTACACTACATACCAGCTTTGCTTTGTTTCTTTTTTTACATTTTTCGAAGATACAATAACCTTGTTCCTTATGTGACATGTTCTTAGTTTTTTTTTACTTATTAATATAAATAATATATGTCTTATTAATTTCACATAAAATTTTAGACATGATTATCACATATTTTTCAAAGAAAATGTAAATATTTTATTTTATATGAGTGAGTATCAAACCCACAACTTATAATGTTTACAGTTTTGTGCCCTTGCACCATGACAAGGCCTTACATAGTAAACATATACAACATTCCTATTAAATATATAAAACAAAATCAAAAAAAAGGATGTCATTTGCGTCACCACGGACAGACCGGTTGAGGCAAACCAATACTGTGATTTGCTTCGACAACTTCAGCAGAGAAATGAAAATATTTACTAATTCATTTCATCAACTGGGGATCGAACCCACAACCAGTCACGTTTACAGTCGCCTGCTTGCTGTCCTCCTGCACCGTAGCAGCTCTTAAAAGAATATTTTTATGTAATTAGTTCCTTTAATTTTTGCTAAAAAAATCTTTTTCATAATTGTGATTTAAATGAGATATTTTATTAACACGGCGTTGAATACCGTCATTCAATGTTTCCAATCTGGAACCATTCAAACCATTTTTGGAAGCATAATAATATATTTTATTACAGACAACAACAATTTGAATAGAAACAAATTACACTGTTATTTCAATGATAATTTCAGAGAGCGAAATGAACGCGGTTCGGCGAGCGAAGCGAACGTGGTTCGGCGAGCGAAGCGAACGCGGCGAATATCAAGTAAGCTATTTTAATAACATAATACAGAATGCTTCAGACTTCAGCTTCAAGCTATTGTGTGTCTTTGTGTGACACTACTGTGGTGGGTTTTGTTCTCGGTTGTGGTAATACATTGTTTAATATGTATTTGTCTTCACTCCGGAGACAAGACTACAGTGCGGGGTTTAGTTACGCTATCAAAATAGTACAATTAAATATATTGAGGGTACAGTGTGAGGTAGAAGTGATAAATAAAACACACTCAAGGAAATTAAATATTTAATTTATTTCGTTCTGCCGACAAGGCATTATGCGGCGTTGAGTTCCGTCACTCAACATGTAATGTCAAATTCGATGAAAGCGAGGAATGGAAGGCAGTGTCTTAACACCAGCTTCCCAAGCCCCTCTGCCCACCAACACCACCCGCCATGTGATACAGCATGATGTTAAACAACATAATAATCATTAAAAACAACATTAATACTATTATTCAGTGGTATTATTTTTTATTGAAATGGCACATTAGTTTAATATAAGCAGTTTCTTTTTATTTTTCCAATAAAACAATGTAATCTATTCCAGACACAGTCCGGTGTTGTACGCCGGGAGCCTCCAACATGTAGAACAAGTTAACATGTGATATGGATATATCAACAATGTTAGTACGTACAGTGCACTCACTCTCACTATGGACTGAGGCAGGACTATATATAGCCCGTGGGCTGTGTGTGTGTGTGTGTCTGTACATGTTGTATTTAATTATTCTTACAAGTCAACTTTTCTTACACTTATTTTTTATCTTTATTTAAAATGTTCTCGGGATTTTACCTCTTAACTCTCGGAAACTGAAAGAAAAGCTGCCCGAGTCTGATTACTAGAGAAGAATATTTGAGTTTTATAATACTTATGTGACATTTTTCTTAATTTATATAACTGAGATTGTTAAATATAGAAGTGGGCTAGTTTTAAGTATTACTCATATAAGTTGGTATGTGACCTGATGGTTGGGGGTTGTGGTCCCGGTTAAGGCAAATTTTGTTTGTTTTATATAAAAATAATGACTCAGCATTTTCTTAATATAAGATTTAATTTTATAACTAAAGGTTTTAATAAATTATTTTTAAAATAATGATGTTCTATATAATATTATATAGTAATATTATTATACTATTGTTATTCATATGACTGATTGTAACGGCGGTGGACGCGGGTTCGATACCCTCTTGTCGAAATATTTATTTTAATGTTCACGGTGTTGAGTACCGCAATTAAACACAACATGTTTCTAGATCATTGGAAACTGGAAAGTGTTTTGTGGATTATTTATATTTTATTGTTAAGTAGAGGAGTCATTTGAGATGTTTTGTTTGTTGTTAATGTGGAAATGTGTTTTATAATTAATATTTTGTATTAAAAATTGTTTTGGACTTTATATATATTTAATTTGATTTGTTTAAAATAAAAAATAGTATTTAATTGTCAAATTAATTAATTAAGAAGTTTAAAAAAGTTTTAATAGCAAAGTTACTTTGATATTCTGTGGAATAATCGGCTACAAAATATGTATTTATTTCTGTATGTTGTATGTTCGCTGCACGGAGCTGCACTGAGATAGCTGCGAGGTGAGTATATACTATATATGTGTATATACATCAGTGTTGTGTTGGCGGTGTTCAACTCCGCGTTATATTTATTATACGTGAATGTCTTTAGTTTTCACGATTGTTACACATTTTAAATGAAACACTCTTAAACACGGGCAGACCCGTGACCACGGACACTTTACGGTAAGTGTTGGAAACGTCGGGATTCCATTAAAACATGCGAAACAATCAATATAGGCGATTAATCCGGTTAAAAATGTTTCATTTCAAATATTTATTATATTCATTATATGTTTAATAAGTAAAACAATACAATGGCTGTGGTTTCTATCTCATCGAGGGGATGAATTATTTTTTGTATCGCTGAGGGAAAAACAGATGTATTTTAAGTTAGATCTGTCAGTGAGTGGCGGCGCAGAGCTCCGGAGTGAGTACATATACTTGAGTTTACTTTAATAGGTGGTTCTTGGATGTTTTATACAAGTGGATCAGCCGTTACAGAGCTACAAGCAATTAATGTCATTTCTCCGCTCTGGTAAGATATCGTGGCGTTGAGTTACGTCACTTCGCACGCTAGTTGTATTAACCAAGTGCTGATACTAGGTGTAGCCTCGATGAAACTAGTAGTAGAAGTTCACATTTCATGTATTGTTGTGTGTTTGTTCATTGTTTGTTTGGAAAATAGACATATGTCTGTTATAATACATGTACTTGCGTGTTTTATATAATATATCACACATATTACATACTTAGAGACGTTTTCTTTGAAGTGTTGTTTGTTGTCGAACCCACTGACTTTCGTTTAAATGAGTGAAGTCGACGTCCGTCTCCGTGGGTAGGTTGGCAGCGGCCATCACCTGCTCCTCGGTGCTCCTCGTCACGCCGGCGCAGCCCTGCCAGTGTGTCTTGAACTGCGGACAGGCGGAATGCGTTCTGGACCACCTGCAGGATGTTCTTTTGATTCGGACTGAGACGCGTATGTGAGATGTGGTCTCACGTACGTCTTGTACAACGTCAGCTTGGTACGTAGTGGCAATTTGGAACTGAAACTGAACTGAACAGCGGGCGTTGCAGGTGTAGCGCTACCCGTCCCGCGTTTGACGCCTTTTTGACTTGCGCTGTCATCTTGAGTCGGCGGTCAATTACTACGCCGAGGTAGGTGGCGGTTCGCCTCCAGGGGACCTGCTGGCCCTGCAAGCTGAGCGGAGGAGGCAGTCGGAGGTGTGACCCGAACGCGATGGCCTGGGTCTCTTGCCACCGTTGGGCCACGTTGATGGCGAGCCTCCACTCCGCCAGCCAGGCGGACAACAGGTCGAGCGCGCGCTGGACTTGGCCAACGGAGAACGTCCTGCCGCTGAGGAAACTGCCGAGGACCGCGGTGATGTGGTGGGGGACACTGAGCACCTTATGCAAGAACCCAAGATGCCAGACCCGATCAAAGGCATTGGTGACGTCGAGGTTTGGTTGCGACTGCACTCTCCTTCTTATTGGCGGCTGCTGCAACGTAGTGCACTACTCTGGCCACTTGAAGCGTGGTAGAGTGGCCGCAACGGAAGCCAAATCCTCCTCTCCAGCCAGATCCTCCTCTTCCGCTGGATTAGCGCCCGAATTTTCCCGGGAATCGGTGGCAAGCTGTGCGGCGGTCTCGCTGGTGCTGTGGCTGCGGTCATCGCGTCATGTATCGACCGGGTGATCGCTTCCTCAAGCCGATCGATGTTGGTAGGGTCGGTGAGAGGCTCGAAGGGTAAGTGCCGCTGATTGCGCTGCAGGGGGTCTTCGAACTTGTCTCACGAAGTCCTCAGGCGCGTCTGTGGGCTCCTGGCCAGAGTCAGCCTGCCTGAGACGGTAGCAAGGACAGGCTGATGGTCTGACCCGAAGGCATCGGGTAGGTCCTCGAGATCAAGGGCCTCCAGGTCCTTAAGCACTACCAAGTCAATGGTAGAGGGTGTAGTGCCCCTCACGTTTGCGTAGTGAGTCGGCATGTCGGGGCCCGCGACGACGTAACCGTTGCGAGTGGCGTCATTTTGAAGGCGCAGTCCAGTGGAGCAGGTTGTGTGGCACCTTCAGGCCGGGTGATGCGCGTTCCAGTCGCCCGCGGCCAGCGTTGGGATCGAGCCGCTGAATAAGCTGCGGACTTCACTGGTTACGAGCAGACTGGAACCCGGGCGGTATATGGCATACACCCGTAGGACTTTCCTCCCTCGATGTATCTCGACGCCCAGAGACTGGGACGACCGAGCGTCGAGGTCTGGCAGCTGGCGAAAGACAACGTTCCTCTTTACAGCGACGAGCAACCCCCTCATCAGTCTTTCAGAGGGGGAGTCGGATCGCAGGATGTGGTATCCAGGGAGACTTGTCTTGCCTCCTCCTCAGCCCAGCGACGTTCCAGTATAAGATCTTGATGTCTTCAGCCATGGAGGAGGCCCTTATCCCGTCAAGGACGCACTGGACAGAGTCCTTGCCTTCCCTCAAGGCTATTAGGACTTCCTTGAGGGCGTCAATGGCGATCTGTGCCGGTTGGCTCTGAGTGCTGGCCGGCGGCGTCTTCTTCTTTTTGGCGGCCTCGCGGGCCGGTGCTGAGGTAGGCTGAGCGGTGGCCGCAGGGGCGGCAAGCTTGGCGCCCTCCCTGCTTTTCGCCCGCTTGTTGCTCCTCTTCATGCGCCGACCTCCCCTGACAGAGGCGGGGTTGGCCGGCGCCATCAGGCTGGAGGTCTGAGCGTCTACGTCGACTGTGTTGGCGCCGACAGGGGCAACGCCAACTCGTACACGGCGCTGGGGTTGTAGCTGCGAGAGGGCCACTGTGCCGGCCCTCCTGTTAAGAGCCTCGCGCTTGAATTGCGGGCACGCGGTATAATTCGCCGGGTGTGCCCCCCCGCAATTGGCGCAGGTCGCCGCTACCTCGAGTGGCATGGGCACGCGTGCGCGAGGTGCTCTTCCCCGCACCTAACGCACGCGACGCGCCGATGGCACCCGTGGCTGGAGTGCCTGAAAGCCTGGCAGCGATGACACTGCGCCGGCCCCTTCCTGCTCTTCCAGGCTTTTTTTTTTTCTTCTTATTTTTATGCCTGGCATATAAAGGAGTTCAGTTGCACTGAAAATGCCAGGCATAAGGTCCGGGGTGTTGGTGAGGATGGCGAAAAACACGCACCCCTGCCTCCCCTTTCTTGCTTTAATTTGGCGTACTCGGCCTTGTAGCCGAGATCCGCCAAGGCCTCTTGAATTTCTTCAGGCGTCGTGGTTACAGGCAGCCCTCTTATCGCCACCTTCTTACTCATCTCTCCTGGCAAGGCGTAAGAAAACCAGGAGAGTGGTTGCGTCTTTTCGAGGTCGGAGAGGTATCATTGTATGACGCGATACTCGGTCTCCGACGCCGGTGTAAATCGCACGCCCTTACCGTACGGACGAGCGTTAGGGGCGTGGCCTAACTGCTTTTGCAGAGTTCTGAAATGAGCCGCCCAGTTCGGGAAAATCTCTACGACGAGCGATGGTCACACTAGGGGTAGTGGTTGACTGCCGCAGCCGCGTGCGCTGTGGCCGGGGAAGACGGCCTGCGAGCCAGTGGTGGCGGATTCAATCGTGCGCTGTTCATGAGTGCGCACGCGGGGGTCACGCGAGAGGGCTCCAGGGCGCGGCTGGGCGCAGAGCCTCTTCAGCGCTTCCACAACGCCGGCCTCGTCGGACGGCCGGGGTCTTCTTATAGGCGTCGGTGTAGGGCCCTCCGGCGCAGGCGCCGGCGCGTTGGCGCGGTCTAATTCTCTGCCCTTGTCGGTGAGGAACATAGCAATATACTCCATCAGCGACTGGTAGAGAACCCCACGCCTCTGCAGCTCGGCGACGGCGATCATGTCGGAGTTCAACCGCGATTGCGGCGAGAGGAGAGCTCAAGATCGAAGCGTGGAGGGGCTGAGGGAGACCTCTGCGTCTCGTTTGGTAGCAGGGCGAGAGGCCCACTGAGGTGTCACATCGATTGGCTGCGGGGGTGCGGCAACACTGCCCGCGGCTGCGGCAGTCAGAACGGGCGATGAGGCGGCCGAAACCCCGGAAGGACGCGCGGTAACATCACGCGCCTTCGGTGTTCGGTGGATCGCTTCTTGGACGGTCCTAACCGCGGTGGAGAGGCCCAGGGGGCCGGCGGTGACATCTGGTTTCGGCACCGAGCTCCGATGGCTCAGGTGCGATGATAGGGCTACGGTGCGTAGATTCCCGCTGAGGCAAAGGGGGCGGAGCTTGTTCCGCCCCTTGACCTAATTCAGGCAATAGTGTACGCTGGCCTGAGCGAGAACGCTCTCGGCTTCGCGATCCACTACGTCCCGACATCTTTGGTTACGTTCGCTATTGATCGTGCCCACGCTCGATAGCCATTGGCTGATGCATCGTCGTCGGTCGGGTTGAATCCACCGACTTCGGAATCAGTCACAAGGTCTCGGAGGGGGCGACGCGCAGGGTGGCGCGGGGTCAGCACAACCGCACGGAGCGGTGGGGGAGCTCAGCGACTATTTAAAATTATAATAAAATTTAATAAATTTCTAATTCGAAATCTTTGTGTAGGTCCACGTTGCGTACGTACCAGGGGCATCCGGATGCCATGCGGAGGAATTTATTTTGGACCCTCTGAAGGAGGTCTATCTTGGTGTGCGCGAACGCAACACAAGCATAGGTCATGATGGGACGGATGCAAGTCTTGTACATTCTTGTTACGAAGCGACATTTTACTCCGCTTGCAAATCAGTGGATATAGCCTGTTCATGACGAATGTTGCTTTGTTTTTAACATACGTGATGTGTGGCCGGAAGGAGAGTTTCGAATCTAGTACGACGCCTAAGTATTTGACCTGGGACTTCCAGGGGAAATAGTCGAGACGGTCTCGTGACGCTTTCGGCGAAAGAGCACGGCTACGCTTTTTTCCGGATTGACATCAAACCGCCACTTGGACGGCCGGCGCGGACGGGACGAGCGGACGATAAGGTCCCTTCTAACCTATATCTAAACGAATGATTCGACAGATATTCACGTATGATGTGCACGAGAGAGTCAGGCAGGGCCATACGACGGAGCTTGAAGAGCAGGCCGTTGTGCCAGATCTTGTCGAAGGCTTTGGCGATATCTAGAAATATGGCGGCCGTGTCGCTACGGATAGAACCGTGAACGCAAAACGTTCGAAATGTATTCCGTTAACCGATGAACTTGGTGTGTGGACGAGGGGTGGGTCTAATGCCGAACTGTTCGTTGATTAGCGGTTGGTTTGCCTCGACTATTTCTTTTAATCTAATCAAGATTATTCTCTCGTATACTTACCCTAGGCAGTTAATAAGGCTGATGGGTCTGTAGCTAGAGGGGAGGTTGGTGGGTTTTTTGGGCTTACGGATTCCTATAACTATTGCTTCTTTCCATTCGGTAGGGAAGGAGCAGCCTACTAGGAGCGCGTTAAATTTGTGGACCAACAAAGAGACGAATTGGATCGGGAGATTTTTAAGGACCTTGTTTGATATTCTGTCAGGCCCCGGGGCCTTTTTGGGATTGAGGTCCTTCAAAATGGATTTTACTTCATCCACATCGGTTGGGCGAACCGGTTCGCCGGTCGGGGGCATCGAAGCCCTCTCTGTAACCTCGGAGTCCACTTCTGACAAGTGATCCGGGTCACATGGCTGATCGCTCGGTGAGCATTGCAACTCTAAACTATCTGCGAGGCATTCCACTTTATCAGTGTCATCGGCCGCGACTGTGTTATCGGGTTTAATGAGAGGAGGCATAGTCGCCACTGTGTCGGATCGGAAGGTTCTCGACAGCGCCCAGAAAGCCTGGGACGATGGCGTGAGCCCTTCGAGTCGACTATCTCAAGACTCGCCTCTGAGCTGTTCAAATTGGGATTTGACTCTTCTCCTAAGATTATTAAGAATTTTTCGGTTTGCGGCATTCGGGCACGCGTCGTGAGCTCTAGTGGCTGCGTTTTACATCTTATTAACTCTCTGAGCTTCTCTGGGATCTCGAATCTCCCCTCAGGAAGATCTGGGATCTCTTTTGAGCAGCCTTGTGGAGCGTTTCGTGAATAAAGGTCGTGAATTTAGACACGGCTTCCCTAGCAAGATGTACTGAGTCTATAATGCCAGTAATGAGGTCGGTAAGTGGAGAGTCGTCCTCCTTGATAAGTTTGGCGAACTTTGTCCAGTTTGTAACTGTTTTGGTCGGTAGGCCTGAAGGGCTGTCTGTCCCTAGCTTAAAAACTACTGGGCGGTGGTCAGAGTCAAGTTCCGATAATGATTCTATAGAGCGCAGCCAGAGGGCGACGTTCTGTAGAACACTCACTATGTCTAGAACTTCGGGGGAGCCTCTTCTTCCGGTGGGAAACCGGGAGGGAGTCGGGGGACCTATTACTGAGAGGTTATACTTGTCTATGAGGCTTTCTAAAATTAGGCCTCTTGTGCAATTTTTTGTAGAATTCCAGTTAGTGTGTTTGCAGTTTAGGTCTCCGGTCAGAAGGACGGAATCTCCCATATTAAGTAGCAAACGAAGATATTTTTCTAGAACTGGTTTATTCGGTGGTAGGTAAACTGACGCTATGATAACTGGCTGATGGCCTGTCAGGAATATCTGGCATATAGACGCTTCGATGCTTTTTAGGGCTGCCGATGGGTCTAGTGGAACGCAGTGGAGGGACTTTTTGTAATAGATTAGTGTGCCCCCTCCTGGGGTCAGTCTGTCGTTACGTATTAATTGGTAGTTCGGTATTTTTGGATCGCGGATGCTGGGTTTTAAAAATGACTCCTGTACGCACAGAACGTCAAGTTGGAGCGCGGTCGTGAAGTCGCGGATTAGATCTTTTTGGCCTATGGCACTATTTGCGTTAAACGTCGCGATTTTAGGGCTCTTGGTTTTATACGCGCGAGACGCAATTCAGTGGGCAACGGGAAATTATTGTGAAATACCGCCATTAGAATTGATTAATACGCGTGAAAGCCCACAATGGCTGTAATTAATTTGGCGTGCTCTTGGGTAGCCTGCATTCTGGCTGCTAGGTTACCGTTAGAGTGGCGAATTTTCTTGGCGAACACGCTGAGTTCGTCGATATCGAAAAGCCCTAAAAACTCGGAGATAACTCTGCGTCGGAGGACGGCGTGCGGGAACGTACACCTGCGGGGCTGAAGGCACCGCTGGTGCCCTGTAGAAGTTGGAGGGTCCCGAAACCCTCCATGCCTGTCCGCCCTGCCCAGGGTACCTGCGGCGCGGGGCTCTGGGGCACTCGCGGTAGTTCGCGGGGTGCCCCTGGGTCTCGCACAGCACGCAGCTGGGTGGAACGGTGGGTCTGGGACCTTACGGGGACAATCCGCAGTCCCGTGGTCGCCTAAACATTTAACACACCTTGGGCTTGCGTTACAATAGAATAGGAATAATTAAATTAATCTAATTATACCTATATCTGGATCGGGCGAAGCAGGGCAGGAACCACAGCACAGAAGCACTGCACTCCACTGCACTCCACTTCACAAATATCACGCACAATATTTGATGACGCATGAGCGTCCTCGTCACTGCGCGCACAATCGGTATCGCAACTAGGCAAAGCCGCTTGGGCGAAGACGTGCACGTCCAAAAATAGCGATCTCGTAATCGTAATCTCTAACATCCTGCCGAGGCAGGGAAACGAAGTCAGGGCGTAAGCCCCCTCTTCGTGGTTTCTCTCGGCGCCCATAACGATGGGCGCGTCTCTTTGATGGGCTCATGGCCCTTTTGGTGGGTGCGCCTTTTCAGACGCTGGGGAAAAATGGAGGTCATGGAGGGATGAGCGCGAGCCATCTGGGCGGTCAGCCCAGCCAGGTGAGACTCTTGGTTGCCCGAGAGAGGCCCAGCTTAGGTGACCAGCGACCGAGATGGCAGCTCAGGAGTCAGGGTTGGGTGGGATTAGGATGTCACGTGGCAAGCGGTGGCGGGCTCTATCTGGCGGCCGAGTGTGATACGGCGCGATATTCTGAAGGTGCAGGTGGTCCGATACATCAGCCCGGCGAAACGCGGAGACCGCGAGCCGGCTGATGTGGTCCTCCAGGTTTTCCATCGTTAGCGCCTGAATTACAATTGGTGTCTTTTCCAGTTTTTTTATTACGGTAAACGCTTGTTTTATCGTTGGCAGGAAGGTCTTGGTGGTGTGGCCTTTTTCAGTCGCTATATACCTGCTGTTCCATTCCTCCACTGTCCTTTCCCTCACCATTCTCTTCACATAAGATAGTGGGCATTCGTCATAATCTGGTGCCTTTTTGATATTAGCTGCGGCCGCCTTTGCCAGTTCGTCTGCCCTCTCGTTCCCCGGAATTCCACTATGCGCTCTCACCCAGAAGAGTCTAAGGTTTTTCCCCTCCTTTATAGCTCTTTTAACATTTTCTTTTATGAAAAACGCTATTGTGTGAGAGGCATCCTGGTCCCCCAGCAGATCGAGTGCCGATCGAGAGTCGCTCAGAATACAGATCGTCCGCTCTGAGGATCCTAGCGCAATCTTGGTGGCTTGGTAGAGGGCATAGAGCTCCGCCTGAAACACTGTACAGAAAGGCGCTAGTACGAACTTTCTGGCCAGCGTTTCGACTTCGCCCCTCCAGCACGAAAGTGCTGCCCCCACCCTACCGCCAATCTTGCTTCCGTCCGTGTAAACGATCAAGCCTTTCAGGTCGTGAGCGCTTACAGTTTCCGGTTCGAGGTCCTCGAGGCAGCCGAAATGCACCCCGAGTTCCTCCGACGGATGTGGCCTCTGGTCATAGACGACTTTCCTCTCCACTGTTCGCCCGTGGAGGAAATCTTGCGGCTTCCCTCGCTTAGCCTCATATACCTGTGCCGCCTCGCGTACTCTCATATCGAGAGGAATAAGCCCACTCAGTGCCAGTGCAGCGTTCAGAGAGACCGTCCTATAAGATTTAATCGCGGCCGTCGACCGTCCTATAAGATTTAATAAGATTTAAGCGCGTCGGCAAACGTCACCAAAGCGTCCGAGGAGCTCGTAGGGGCAAGGTTCCCTCGAGGTTCCCACTAGGTTCCCTTAGGTTCCCATTGGTTACTAATAGGTTCCCAAGGGTTCCCGGGGGTCCCGGTGGTGCTGCGATGGTCCTGGCGGGAAGGGCAGGTCCAAAATCGGCCCTAAGGCGCGGATCTCTCCGTGCGCCTGGGTGAGGTAAGGCGCAGGGCCTTTTGGCGTCTTCTTGCGGCGAGTCGCCGTCGGAGGGCCTGGGCCTCCTGACTAGCGTCAGCGCCGGTACTGGTGCTGGTGCTGGTGCTGGTGTTGGTGCTGGTGCTGATGCTGGTACTGCTCCCTTGAAGGTGGTGGATCCGGAGGCGCGCTCGAGCTCCCGCTCGCGCTCGATTAGGAACATACTAATATGCTCTAAAAGCGATCTAGACAGAGAGCCGCGCATCTTCAGCTCCGCCACAACCAGCATGTCGGAGTTGAGCTGTGTCACTGGCGACAGCTCGACGTCCATGCGGGGGGGCGGGGGTGCAGAAGGGGACCTCTTCGGTCTGGTAACTCTGGTAGTGGCAGCTGCGCGTGAAGCGCGCTGCGGTGTCTTCTCTGTGGGGGGGGGGGGGGGCCCGGGGGGGAGGGGGGTGGCTAGCTCCGTCGGCGAGGGGGCCGAATCCCCGGCAGGGCGCGCGGTAACATCGCGCGCCTTTTCGGGTGCGGGGTGAGCGCTGTGGGCGGGGGGAGGAACATTTTCCGACCCCGCGGTGGATGCTACTGGCAAACGTGATCGTTGGCGCGAGCGCGACCGAGATCGGCTACGTCGCGAACCTTCACGACCACTCATAGTTGCTTCGGCTTCGTTACCCGCTCTCGGCAGTCATCGGGCCTCCTCGGTTTTGCACTCGAATAAACCCGGACGATCGAGGGGCGCGACGCGCGGAGCGACGCGGAACGCGACACGAGCGCACGCGGGCGCTGGCGAAACTCGTCAACAATTTATAAAATTGCGAATAATTTCTAGAAACTGGTTTGTGACTCGAGCCGATGACACGTCCGTTGTCAGCGGCGGGCAAACAATCCCAACCATAGCGATCTTTTTGAAGTCTGTTCTTCCTGCTCAGACCCTTGGAGGGGAGCGGGGAAATGGCTACAAGGCGTTGGCCTCTTTGCCATGGTCTCTCGCGGCACTCATAACCATGAGTGCGTCTGTTGGGGCGGGCTGTGAGCCCTAGGTAGGGTGCACCTTTTGACGGGTGCATGGAGTGATGGGATCTTCTGTGTGAGCAGTTGCTACCTGGGCGGTCGGCCCAGCCGGGTGAGACCCTCGGTTACCCGAGGGAGGCCCAGCTTAGGCGACCAGCGACCGTTGGTAGCGGCTCATGCGTCAGGATTCAGAAGGAGGAGATCCCTCGGAAGCTTTCGATGTGATCCGGTGTCGGGAGGTCTAGTGTGCCAGGGAGCGATGTTCTGCAAGTGCAGGTGGTCCGATATATCGGCACGGCGGAACGCGTTGGCCGCGAGCCGGCCGATATGAATCTCCAGGCTTTCCACCTTCAGGTCTCGCTGGATAGTGGAGTTGCGGACGAAGCGTGGTGCCTGGGTAACATGCCTGAGGGCGATGTTTTGGACCACCTGCAGAAGTTCACGTAGACTTGGTCTCGTTAACGCGTACCATGCTGGCGCTGCGTATGTGAGGTGTGGCCTCACATAGGTTTTGAATAGGGACAGCTTGATTTTGAGCGGGAGTCTTGATCTAAATAGGGGGCGTAAAAGATGTAGGGCCACCCTAGCTGCGTTGGCGGCCTTCTTGACGTGGGCCGCCATCGTGAGTCTTCTATCCAGAATCACACCCAGGTATTTGGCTTGGCTGGTCCAGGGGACCTGCTGGCCAGATAGGCTGAGCGGAGGAGGCAATCTTTGTGTTCCACCGAAGGAGATTGCTTGAGTCTTCTCGATATTAAGAACGAGCCTCCACTCCGCCAGCCAATCAGGCAGCAGGTCGAGGGCTCGCTGGAGTTTAGTGGCTGCGTGCGTTGGGTTGAGCGATTTCGTGGCCAAGGCGATATCGTCAGCGTAGAGAGCCAACAAAGTGCCGTCCAGGGTTGGGATGTCGTCGGTGTACAATATGTACAGTAGAGGCGCCAGGATGCTGCCTTGCGGAACGCCGGCAGCGATGGGGTGGCTGATCGAAATTTCACTCTCCACCCGCACCGAGAAGGTCCTGCCTTGGAGGAAACTTGCAAGGACGAGACAGAGCTGATGTGGGATGCCGACTCTGAGCGCCTTATGCAGGAGCCCAGGATGCCATACGCGGTCAAAAGCGCTGGCGACATCCAGGAAGGCTGCTACTACACTCTCCTTCCTGTTAACAGCAGCTGCGGCAAAGTGCAGGAGTCTGGCCAGTTGCAGCGTAGTTGAGTGACCGGAGCGGAAGCCAAACTGCTCGTGTCGCGGCTGGAAGTGCGACTGCAGAAGCGTGAGAAGAAGCTTCTCGAGCAGTTTGGCCACCGAGCTGAGAAGCGTGATAGGGCGATGTCCTTCCGGTCTCCTCGGATTCTTGCAGGGCTTAGGCAGCATAATTACCAGGCCTTCCTTCCACGCCTGGGGGAAATAACCCAGGCGCAGGGTAGCACTGAAGATCCTGGTAAGTGCAGCGATAAAGCGCATTGGCAGGTGTCTAAGGGCTCCGTTTGTGATGCCATCAATGCCGGGAGCCTTGTTGAGCTTCAACCTGAGGATCGTCTTCTTGACCACTGATGGAGAGAAGAAAGGCGAGATGTTGGGCGAGGCTTGTGAAGCAGCCAGGGCCGTCCGGACTTCTACTTCCATTCGGTCGTGGACTGTGGGTCTCGTGCTCGTGTTTGGCCTGAATTGAGCCGCCAGGTGTTCGGCGAACAGCTCGGCTCTCTCCGCGGCAGGATAGCAGAGAGAGCCGTCAGGTTTGTATAGCGGGTGGGTTGCAGGCTTCTTCTTGGTGAGCAGGCGGCACATGCGGTTCAGGGATGGCTGGTCTTCGCTGGCCCTGTCGATGCGCTTCTCCCAGGCGCTTGCGTCTGCATCTAGGAGCGCCGCCCTTATCTGCTCTTTGAGACTGTTGAGAGAAGTCTTTAATGTAGGGTCCCTGGTGCGCTGCCACTCCTTGCGCATCCTCCTCTTGCGTAGGATAAGGGCGCGTATTTGACCAGGGATCGGAGGTCTCATCCGGGGGTGCGCGGGGCTGGTTGCCTCGCGCATGGCATCTTGGATCGATGAGGTTAGCTTCTTCACTGCTCGGTCTACGCTAACTGGATCGGTGAGAGGCTCGGGAGTCTCC
This sequence comes from Eueides isabella, assembly GCA_019049475.1. NCBI lineage: Eukaryota > Metazoa > Arthropoda > Insecta > Lepidoptera > Nymphalidae > Eueides > Eueides isabella. The sequence goes on along the minus strand of CM032411.1, from coordinate 7,471,730 downwards.
GGCTTCTGGTTCAAGAGGTGTGTCTCGAAGAGCTAACATGAGATCCGCCCTTTGGGTGCAGTGCCTCTGGCTAATGCCAGCCTGCCTGAGATTGTGGCTAGGACAGGCTGGTGATCGGACCCAAATGAGTCCTGCAGCGTCTCGAGGTCAAGCGCGTCGAAACCTCTGTGAACCGCCGTGCAAGTCGATAGTCGATGGACGGTGAGAGCTGGGTGCCGAGAAGTGAGTCGGGGAGTCCGGGCCAGACACCATGTATCCGTGGCGCTGGGCGTCGTGATGCAGCTTTTGTCCGAAGGTGCAGGCGGCGAAGCAATGCCAGGCAGGGTGCTTGGCATTCCAGTCGCCGGCTGCGAGAGTTGGAAGGCCGCCATCCATCAGCTTGCGGAGATCGGCGGCGAGGAAGGTCTTCTTGCAAGGGCGGTATATGGCGTAGAGACGCAGTGCTACGTCGTTGAGAGAAATCTCGATGCCCAGCGACTGAAAGCTCTGGGTTCCGAGGTCTGGCAGCTGGTGGAAGACCAGGTCTCTCCGCACTGCCACTAGAAGCCCCCTGTACGAGTGAGGGTCATCTAGCCGCAGCACGTGGAAGCCCGGGATGCTGGCGGAGTCTGATGGGTGTAGGTGGGTTTCATTTATCAGGGCTATGTGAGCCCTTTCCTGGTGCAGCAGTACTCGAAGAAACGGGAGCCTCCTTCTGAGTCCCGCGGCGTTCCAGAAGACGACTCTTAGTTGTTCAGACATGAAGGAGAATCTTGGTCATGCCCTCTAGAACACATTGGACAGGGTCCCGACCTTCCCTCAAGGCGTGAAGAACTTCCTTAAGGGTGTCGATTGCCCTGTCAATGGTCGTCTGTTCAGACTGTGATTTGCCAGCCCGTGCGGTCTCGTGCGTTGTCGCGGAGGCGGTTTGGACGCCCGCCTGCGCTGTTGTGGAGGTGGAGGGGGCTGCGCGGGCCTGCTCCGACTTCTTCTGCTTCTTCTTCTTACTTGTGGAACGTTTCTTCAGCCGTCTGCCTCTCTCGGTTGGAGGGTTGGCTTGGGCCATGAGGGTCGACGCTCCTGCATCAGCGCCGACGGTGCTCATGGTTGTTGGTGCTGCGGCTCTCGTGGTGTGTCTCGGCGCCAGCTGCGAGAGGGCCACCGTACCCGCCCGCTTGTTTCGCAGCTCCTTTTTAAACTGCGGGCAGGCTGTGTAGTTCGCGGGATGCGAGCCCCCGCAGTTAGCGCAGGTAGCGGGTATCTCCAACGGCCTGGGGCAGTCGCGCGCAAGGTGTTCCTCCCCACACCTCACGCACGCCAGACGCCGGTGACACCCATGGCTGGCATCTGTGGCACTGCGCCGGCCCGCGCTTGCTGCGCCATGCTTCAATCTTAATTCCGGGCATGTAGAGCAGCTCTGTCACTGCGTATATGCCCGGGATCAGGTCCGGGGTGTTCGTCAGTACGGCGAAGAAGACGCAGCCCGGCCTGCCCATCCTCGCTCTGATTGGGCGGACGTACTCGGCTTGGTAGCCGAGTTCCGCCAGTGCCTCAGTGATCTCCTCCGGGGTAGTCGTAGCCGGTAGTCCGCGTATGGCCACCTTCCTGCTCATCTCCGAAGGCAGCGCATACGAGAACCAGGAAAGGTTCACCGTCTTCTCCAGCTCGGAGAGGTACCGCTGGATCACTCGGTACTCATCCTCCGAGCCAGGGGTGAAGCGCACCCCCCGTCCAAAGGGGCGCGCGTTTGGTGCATGTCCTAGGTTGTCCTTGAGGGCGCGGAAGTGCGTCGCCCAGTTGGGTAAGTCTTCAACTATGAGCGGCGGGTAGCGCGGTCTAGCTGGCTGTGGAGCGGCTGCGGGCTGCGTCGTCGTCGTCGCTGGCGGAGCCGGAGCGGTTTGTGCGGCTCGGCCTGGTCCAGGGGTGCGAAGCGCGTCGGCAAAGGACACCGAAGCGTCCGGCGCGGTCGGGGGAGCAAGGTTCCCTTAAGGTTCCCTTAGGTTCCCTTTAGGTTCCCTCAGGTTCCCAAAAGGTTCCCTCAGGTTCCCTCGGGTTCCCGGGGTTCCCAGGGGTCCCTGCGATGCTGCAGAGGGTCCAGCGAGAGGTGCCGGCCCTTGTTCGGCTCTAGTGAGTCTGGGATCTCTACTGGCTCCCGGGTGCGGTTGCACGCAGTGCCTCTTGGCTTCTTCTTCCGGCGATTCTCCGTCGGAGGGCCTGGGCCTCCGGACGGGTGTCACGGCTGGTGGTGGTCCCTCGGTGGTGGCGGCGCTGGCGGCGCGCTCGAGCTCCCTTCCCTTGTCATTCAGGAACATGGAAATATGTTCCAGTAGTGACCGGGAGAGAGAGCCGCGCAGTTCCAGCTCCGCCACGACGAGCATGTCCGAGTGAAGCTGTGTCAGAGGCGACAGCTGATCGTCCATGCGGGGAGGAGCGGAGGGGGACCTCTTCGGTCTGGCATCTTGAGTTATGGCAGGTGCGCGTGAGGCGCGCTGCGGTGTCTCTTCAATAGGGCGCGGGGGTGAACCCGCGGGTGCGGCGGTAAACTCCGCCGGCGAGGGGCCCGAATCCCCGGCAGGGCGCGCGGTAACATCACGCGCCTGCGGAGATCGGTAAAGCACCCTGCCTTCGGTGCGTACCACGGCAGAGGGGCCCGGACGGGCGGCGACGAAGGCTTCGGCTGCGGTGCCCGGCGAAGTCGCTGGAAAGCGGATGCTCCGGTACACGGGCGGCGCAGGCGCAGGGCTTCTTTGGCGTGAAGTACGCTGGGGGCGGGGGGGAGGTGCTTCATCCATCCCCTCGGCTGGTGCTGCTGGCAACTGTGGTCGCGGGCGCGAGCGAGATCGCTCTCGTCGCGGTCCGCTGCGGCCACTCATCGCGAAGCTGTTTTACTGCCCGCTCTCGGCAACCATCGGGCGGGCTCGTCGCTGGCCGGTATACTCGGTCAACTTCGGGCCCGACCGGACGATCGGAGGGGCGCGGCGCGCGGGCGTCGCGGAACTCGACACGAGCGCACACGGGCGCTGGCGAATATCAATTAATATTTACGTATAAAATATTATTCATGTTCTTGAATATACTATAAGGTTCGTACCAGTGAGACGTCCGATTTCAACGGCGGGCAAGCGATCCCTATAGCGATCTACCGGGTGTTCTTCCTTCCCGCCCGTGGGCAGGGGATCGGACTCAGGGCTTTGAGGCCCTCTTCCGAAGTCTCTAGCTCCGCTCGTCACTACGAGCGCGTCGTTGGGTGGGCAATGCCCGGGGGATTACAAGCGCCTGCGTTTTTACTCGCAGGCGCAGGGGATAGTAGAATCAGAAGGGATGAGCTGTGTGCCACCTGGGCGGTCAGCCCAGCCGGGTGAGACCCCCGGTTGCCCGGGGGAGGCCCAGCTGAGACGACCTGCGACCGAGGTGGCAGCTCAGGAATCGGAATCGGGAGGGGATAGTAGGTCTCGGGGGAGACGCCTCCTGGCGTCTGGCGGTCGAGTGTGCCATGGTGCGATGTTCTTCAAGTGCAGGTGGTCCGATGCGTCGGCGCGGCGGAACGCGTTAGACGCTAGCCGGCCGACGTGTTCCTCCAGGCTTTCCATTTTCATGTCGCGCTGCAGTGTAGCATTGCGCACGAAGAATGGGGCCTGGGTCACTCGCCGAAGGGCGAGGTTCTGGACCACCTGCAGGATGCTCTTTTGATTCGGACTCAGGAGGGCGTACCAAGCTGGGGCGGCGTATGTAAGGTGTGGCCTCACATACGTCTTGTAGAGCATCAGCTTGGTACGTAGCGGCAGCTTGGATCTGAAAAGCGGGCGTAGCAGGTGTAGCGCTACTTTTCCCGCGTTTGATGCCTTCTTAACGTGTGCTGTCATCTTTAAGCGGCGGTCTAACACCACGCCGAGGTAGGTTGCTGTGCGGTTCCAGGGGACCTGCTGGCCTTGTACGCTGAGCGGAGGAGGCAAACGGAGTTGTGACCCGAACGCGATTGCCTGGGTCTTCTCGACGTTGATGGCAAGCCTCCACTCCGCCAGCCAGTATAGCGATCTCAGCGCTGTTTACTCCTTAAATAGCCGCTGAGCTCACCAGCGCCATCGTGCGTTCGAGCAGAACCATAACATAATAAAATAAAAAAAAGACAAACTATTTATTAAATACTATATCAATTATGAAATATCACATCATATCTCTTCTATCTATTTTGCCGCCAATTATGGCGTAAGGTTTTAACGGAAACGGAAATATGAATGCTATATTAGACCTAATCTCTTACCAGCACATATAACTATCTCTATCAGTCAAAAAATTTATTATAAGTCATAAATCATCGGTCTCGTTTATTAAAACTTGTATTAGTTATTATTTGTAGTGGATTATCTTTTTATAAATTATTAATGTTCTTTTACAATGTTTTAAAGTGTTATTCCACACTTGGACAGAAAATACTAAACTTAAATTTAAAAACCGTATAAAATTTTGAAATTTACAGAGGCGCGGGATCAAATCCTGCTTCGTTCAAAATTATTATACGCTTTTTAAATTTAAGTTTAGTAAATTATTAATGGCTTGTATGTTATAATGTTTTGTAAAATTTTTATGATGATTTTGGACAGAATTATTTTTATTTTACATAAAGGCTTGGAAGTAGTTCTAATGTGATAAAAGATTGTATATAATTTATAACGTATTATATTATAATATCTGTTTCTTTAAATGGTTTAAATATCACTCCTGTATTCATTATTTGTATCTTTATTTAATATAATGCTGTTAATAAAAAGTGTTTCACATTGTTAGTTGTTTTTGTGTTTACAATAGATGGTGTTATTTGACGATCATTTATTTCTTATGTCATTTTTCAGTAATTATGTGAACTTATAATAAATCTGTAAGTGTCTTGTTAAAAGCTTGTTTTATTTGTTTTATATATAAGTGAGCTGACCTTGAAATTTTTTTTTTTAAAATAAAAAGGGAAACATGTTAAGTTTGTTCAACCCTTATCACTAAGGGGTTTGAATATAGATAGTAGCCGTATTCATTTAAATCGAATAATGTTAAGGGCAATATTGTTTTAAATTAAATACTTTTGATAAATAACGTATTTATTTGGATAAGAATTATTTATAAAAACACCTTCGCAAATAATGAATTATTTTACAAAATATTTCGTTGGCATAAAAAGGTTAACCTTAAAAGATAGACATATGCTGTCGCGTACTTTTTTAGAACTTTAAAGAGAACAATTCTGTCATACATGATTTTTGCGAAACTAACCGTTCATGCAACGCACGCGGCGGAAACTCAACAAGGGAAAAAATGCTTTGATTTTGAAAGATTCTTACTTGATGCTCTGGTCCAATTCTTCCTCGATAAATGAGCTATCTAACACTGAAAGAATTTTTTAAGTCGGACCAGTATTTCCTGAGATTACCGCGTTGAACCGAACAAACAAACTCTTTAGCTTTATAATATTAGATTATTTATTTTATAGATTGGGCACACACAACGATGACAACGGTGCTAATGTTTAATATGTACTTAAAAATTATGAAATATATATGTATTATAATATTTCTATTTCTTCGCTCTGTCAATGAGGCAAACCGTTGAATTTCATAAATGCTCTTTTGAAAGTGCCATATATCTATTTTTATTTTATAATTTCTTAAAAATTTAAATAGCAAAAAACTAAAATACAAAATAAAACACTCCTCAACATGACGAAGTTCAAAATGTTCAGTTTCGAATATTAAATATGTTCCTGTGTACTCTGTTGTGTTTATGTGAGGGCGTAAAGCTATTTATATAATTAAACTATGAAATCCTACATCGCGCTATTAACAGTAAGTATATGATTGCAAATATATAGCATTATTTGGTCATTAAAGTATGAGGTGCGCCGCCTTGTTGAACTGTCCTCGCCACCTCAAGACAGGCCCTGGTGCAATGGTCGCTGCACGCTGCATGGGCGGCGCGCACTGGTGGTGGTGGTGCAGAGTTGATTCCATACTTTAGCAGTTGTTGAGGCTTCTTGTTACGTATGTAATTAATGAATATTGTTATTAAACTCAATCTTTTCGTGTTTTAATAACATAAAAATGTTTTGGGAAATATAGATATTTTTATATTTTATATCATAAATTATAGTTTTCGATGTTTGTACATTGAAAACTAAAATTTCAGTCATAAAAATAATTGTAGCAATTTTTGTGGAACCAAATATTTTTTTATTGACGTAATATTTTCCGTTTATAAATAGATAATAAATAAAACAAATGGTAGTAATATAAGTATATTTCATTGTCTAAAACATGTATTAATAAAGATTACTTTACTATAATAGACGTTTCGTTGAATATCTGGTTTATTTCCACCAGATTATTATTAATAAAATAAATCAATTTAAAATATTTTCTTACAAATAAATTACTCTAAAATGAGACAATACTATGACTCTGTTAAGTATATTATTATATCGACATGTAGGTATATACTCGTAGATGTAACCTACGTATAACTAATTAAATTAAAAGAGAAGGCGGCATATTTATTACACCATAGAGAAATACATAACACGGCGACGGTGAAACCAAAACATTCTTAAAGTAGTGACAATAAGTCATGATTTACATTGATTTTAGTTTCGTTCATCAAAACTTTTTGGAAAGAAGCCGCCTTGGTACTTGCCGGCTATATTCAAAGAAAGCCGACTCACATAGAAATGCCGCTAAATTTATTTACTTGTACCAACTACACGACGGACGGAGTACGGTCGACGAGCCGCGGCCGCTCAGAAGTAGGTATTTACAAAATTAAAATGAACACAAATACTGCGCAGCTCTCTGCAATTACCACGAGGGCGGCCACGACTCGTTATCCTGAGCTGTTGTGTTTACGAAATCGAGAGAGTTGATTATTATACACGTAGGTATATACATACACTCTCTTGTGAACAGTGTTTGAAAATAATAAATACAATTCCTTCAGTAATAAATCGAAAGGAACTTCGTTGCACCCGCGTGTCCGCGTGTCCGCGTGTCCGCGTCTCCCTTCTTGACACCTCTTTATTTATTAAATTATTTACATGAGAAATTGATAAAAAAAACTATATACCGTTTCGTTTACTCATACCATTATTATATATTGCTATCTCTTTCGTGCAAACTAACCTGGGACGCGTCCCACAATGGCGGAGCGCTGCAATACTCATATTTGTTAGATTATAATATATTATTTAAAATATGTTCTAAATTTACGTTACAAATACATTTCTGTTATTGATCATTTAACGACACTATGACGATACAAGCGAACAAACGTGTACGTACGTACGTATGAAGCAATCTAATATTTCTTTCATTTGTACTAATATTATATCTATTGAAGATTGTGAATATTAAAAATAAAAAGTAACATATTCTTTACGTAGTGTTTTATTGTAAACATTAAGCTTACATATTCAAATTGGTAAACAATGATGATTAGATAGTAACAATCATGAAATAAAATAACGAAGTAAAATTTATTTATAATATTTATTGTACGGAAATATATACATAAGGGAATAAAAACACAAAATACTTATATTCAATTTAATTTGGTGAAATTTTTCTAACAATTTTTAACATAATGTAGTTTTCAAGAAGATTGTATAAGTACGATACAAATAGTCATATCTTGTTATTTTGTAATGTTTATTATAGTACATATACACATTTTTATTTACAATTTAATATAAAAAAATATTAAATTTATTACTTTAACTCATAATTCTGGCTCGAATTAGAATTCAGGAATCTTAAAATTAAAAAACAGTAGAATGGCGGGAGTTTTATATGAGAACGGCTTCTTATAAATATTTTTATATTAAATTCCACACAATATTATAATAAACCAAATTAAATTAAAACTCATTTTAAACTTGTTTTCAAATACAAAAATCATTTTCATAGTACCTACCAAGAGTGCAGGTTAGTTTAAATCAAATATTCAATTTTGTTTTTAAATCTAAAATTAAATCAATGATCGGTAAATAATGTTACAGTAAGGTACCAAAATTAACTTAAAACCTTAAAATCATTTATTAAATATAATTTGTCATTAAATAACCCAATAATAATCTAAAACATTATAAAGATAATAAAAAGTGATTTATCTTAATATAATATTAATTTTAATATTGTCACCTGGATCAACAAACATGTATGAACTACTTGTGTATATAATTATATTATATTAAATTATATGATAAAGATATTACTGGGCATATTAATGTAACAAGTTGCGAGTGCGTGTTATATGAAATTGTCAAAATTGCAGCAAAACAATAGATTCATATATTGAATGAAAATTCATATTTTAATATAGTATAGATATTGTCTTTAGAATTATATTGTTAGCAAGTAAATAATGTAGTTCAAGCGGGCGAAGCCGCGAGGTGAAGTGAGGCGCTCGTTGAGAATATACTTGTGCCCGATGAATGAGTCAGCTCTCCTGCCTGAAAGATAGATAGATAGATTTCACTTTTTGACCTGAAATATCAAATATTCTATTTGTTAAAACAAATAAAAATTACTTTAAATACTAATAATAAATATATAAAGATTATATTTTGAGTTATATTTTTTGAGGAAATCAACACATGGAGCAGTTTTTTAAAAGATATTTAAACTTTAATAATCTCTTCAGTATAATTTACGGTAGGTTACGTTATACGTCAAATATACACATTTACTTATACAAGAATATTCCAACAGACGAGGCGCTGACGACAGAGATTATTCACATTCAATAATAAATTAGCATCAACTGCCTTCTGTTTGTCCTGTACTTCGAAATTGTTGAACATTGTAAAAACTAGGTCATTCTTAGCATTAAAAAGAGTCATGACTGCAAACGCTACAGGTTGTGGGTTCGATGTTCACTTGAAGAAATTAAATTATAAAATTTTCAAATAAAACATTTTTATTCTTGGCTCTGGTACAAATACTGGCGGTAACGAATGGAGTGTCTGAACACTATTTACTGGTTTTCTTAATCGTCTATCCATATACAACTGCAAACCCGTCTGTTGCCCCCTTACAAGTACTCACTCACGTAGCTCTCGAGCAGCGAGTGCACACAAACAAACTAAGATAAAGAGTAGCGCCAAACATATATTCTTCTCCGATCAGATTTCGTGCTGTGCTCTCCGCTGCTGATTAAAAACCGCAAACTGGATGGTCTGTAAATAATAAAATGTAAGTTAATTAATTTCATCATTTTATTTATTATGAATTGATAATTGTGTTTAATTAGTATGAGATGAAGGGCACGTTGAGGTAAGCGAAGTAAAACGAGGCGCAGTACAAAAGAACGTTAAAAATTAACGTCAGTGGTCAATTGCTTCGATATTTCTTATGAATTGAAACTGAATGTAAGATAAATTTGCAGCAATACTACATTTAACGTTTGAATGATGATGTGTAAAATTTGACTGAATTTAACAACAGGAGTGCCGCAACTTGGGGTTTCCTCTGCCTATCTTGCCATGTGCGGGATACAGCGTGAAGCTAAGAGCTAAGCTGCTATTATTGTCAGTTCTCCAAAAAACTTGGAGACAATGACAACAGATGTCAGATGAGAATGGGTCTCGTTGGTATTTTAGAGAGTTTTACATACCTCGTTCTGTAATCTTCGAAATTTCTCATTATTTCTCAGACATAATGACATCTTGGTATTGAAATTTGTTAGAAAGTGGTAATGTGTAGTGACATTTAGTACTGTACTGCTACGTGTGGGACTACAATGTTAAGCTGAAAACAAAAACTCCTGCCACACCTACACGTCATATGTCTGGAAATTATTAAATATCATTTATCATTCTAGGTCATCTAGCCACATTGATCCTCAATTTATACTCTGTCCCACCCTACCATGTGTGGGCTACAGAGAATCTGTTTACGTTTACTTCTACAACAAAATAAAACTACTATCAATGAAAAGAAATGTTTTTGTAGACATATGTACGTGCACGTATGTATAATGAATGTCACGTGAAACTGGAAAATACTTGGGTGGCTCCGAAAAGAGCCATTTTTCTAGACGTTCCCATCAATATCAAAAACAAATCAAATAGTTCTGACAAGAACTTTAGGTTTACGACATCTTTGTCTTCCGAAACAGGAATTAGTTCCGATAAGAACTGTTTATGTGTAACTCATTTTTCTAACAATCTTCTATTTTTCTGTCTTTAATCATCATTCATCTTGCTTCGGTAAATTTACTTTCTTTCTTCTCTTGACGATAGCCCCCTAATAAGGGCTCTTTGGTACGTTCTTTGTTTAGTGAAACTAAGATCAGCCCTGAAAAGAGCGGTTTAATACGTTCTTGGCCATGAAAAACGAAGACTGTCCCCAGAACATTAACTTTGAAACGTTTAATTCGATTACGCTATTCTGTAAGAAAAAAAAATACAATTATTCTAAATAAATGTTGTATCTAACAACGGCGAGTTTGTCAAACAAAAACTTTTAACACAAACACACTAACATCATACACTTGAATATAACCACTTCACTCAGTACATTACGTTTATATCATATATTTTTTTCAATGAATAGCATTAATAACTTCAGCAATATTCCATTTTGGTCTTTTCTCGTGTACGATTTAAAGGATAAAATATAATTAACGTTCACTACACAAATTAACACTACATCAAGTAATTCTTGTAAAGTGAATGTAATGGAATAAATTTTATTTCAATCATAACTCATCATTAATCGTGTTGAAAAGTTTCACATATTAGTCTTTCTTTGTTTAACATTGTAGTTATGATGGCAGTAGGAACAGTATGAAAAGCAGAGATCATTATTAACAGCTGCAGCAGTATTAATTAGCAGCAGTATCCGTAATCATTATTGCAGAAGTGCTAGCAGCAGTGTACGTTAGTAGTATACGTAGTGATAATATTAGTAACTTTGTTTAGATGTCTCCTATTTTATTCAAAAATATTGGCACTAACACTCACTGTAATGTCTTAAATGCACTAAACACTTGTTATAATCACGTCACTCACTATATTTCACTGTTATTCTCTATTTCCATCAGTTTTCTGAAGTTGTCAGCTGTTGTGAGCCACTAAATAAAAATAGAACATTTTAACATTCAGTGATACCTTGGTCAAAAACTTTACTGTTCTACTCACGTGTGCGACGAATGTTTCTGTCCCACTTTGCCAAATCCTCTCGATGTTCGGTCTAAACCGACTATGAAATTTTCCGTTTTTGTCTTTGTCATTATGAATACATATATAAATAACTACCGGTCTGGTGGTGTAATAATGAAAGTAAAGCAAAGAAGCAGTGTTGAAAGTACTGTTAGTGGCAGCAATAGCAGTAAGTATAAGCATCAGCAGAAAGCAGAAGCAGCAGCAACAACAACAACAGCAGCAGTCATCATATTATTAACTGTTATTTAACGTAGCATAATGTAAATATTTGCAAATAGCAATTTTTGCTTAATGAGAAGTTAAAATGAATTAGTAATTAGTAACATTTTATGAGAATATGTTAAGTAAACATGAAATTCAAGGAAGCAAGCAAGAGTTGAAATATGTAAAGTATTACAGAAAAACAACTAGCACAACACAAACACTTACGTTCACGGTATTTTCGGCTACAAACACTTTTTTATGACCACTTATTACTACAAGTCTTCTTTGTTACTAGATCTTCTTCTCTTTTCTTTGTTTTTTTTTCTCAAAATTTTCTTCATAAATCTGTTAGTAAATCATTCTAAAGTAATAATAGTATAAAAAGCATTAAAAAAAATAAACGGCGGGACCCTGACACTAAAAATATCCGATAATGCCAAATTTATCGACGTAACACACTTGAACTGTGAACACTTTATTGCATTTAATAACGTGCAACGTGAAAGCTGCTATCAATTATTATATATGAAAAGTTTAATGATTTGACGCTGAGAAAATCATCACTTGTGGGACACATTAGCTGTAGCTGTTATAATTAAGTATTCATTTTTATCTGAGAGAAGAAAAATATATAATCATATAATATTTAGTTACTTTATAACACAAACTGTTTAAACTTAACACAAAAAAGTACATTTGTAAAGGAAAACCTGAGTATAACAAAATTGAAATATAGGTTTTTTGTGAATCATACAAAGATAAGAAAAAATTTACATCATCTGGGAAACGCATAGTTCTGGCAAGAAAAACAATTTAACGTTATAATCCAATGAAACAAATTAGTTCTGAAAAGAACCATTTTAATACGTCTTGACTCTGTGAAATAGAATTACTTCTGAAAAGAACTATTTTAGCACGTCTTACCCTGTGAAACAGAATTAGTTCTAAAAAGAACTCTTAATCCGTCTTAGCTCTGTGAAACAGAAATTAGTTCTGAAAAGAACTATTTTAAGTCTTAGCCCTGTGAAACAGAAATTAGTTCTCAAAAGAACTATTTTAATACGTCTTGACTCTGTGAAATAGAATTACTTCTGAAAAGAACTATTTTAGCACGTCTTACCCTGTGAAACAGAATTAGTTCTGAAGAGAACCATTTTAATATGTCTTAGCCCTGTGAAACAGAAATTAGTACTAAAAAGAACCATTTTAATACGTCTTAGCCCTGTGAAACAAAAATTAGTTCTGAAAAGTACTATTTTAATACGTCCTAGTCCTGTGAAACAGAAATTAGTTCTGAAAAGTACTATTTTAATACGTCCTAGTCCTGTGAAACAGATTTTAGTTCTGAAAAGAACCATTTTAATATGTCTTAGCCCTGTGAAACAGAAATTAGTTCTCAAAAGAACTATTTTAATTTGTCCTTACTCTGTGAGACAGAAATTAGTTCTGAAAAGAACTATTTCAATACGTTCTAACCATATGAGATACGAAATTAGTGCCGAAAAGTACTTTATACACGTTCTACGCCTATGAACCAGATTAGTTCTGAAAAGAACTATTTTAATACTATTTTATCCTTTGAAACACATTACCTTTAACTATTTTAACACTAGGCTTACGGATCCGGAATTCAAAATTTATAATGAGATATCACGACAATCGCTTTGTAGATTTCAATAGTTTTTCTTTCAAAAATTACATACACTTACTTTTATTCTTAAACCTACTACTTTTTGAGATTTATGCGGTATATTATAACCTATCTCTGCGAGATTCGTTGAATTGTCGGGTGGTACGGTAATCTCGAAAATAGTTTTTTTTTTTTGTTTCATTTGTCTTATTTTTCCTTCAGTAAGAAATATAAGAGCATAATAAATGTTTATGGTCTGATTCCAATTTGTCTAAATCGCGCCTCTAAGGGTAAAGTAAAGTGGGTTGTGTTATACGAATGCTTATTTTCGCCTGTTTCGGAACTGTTATTTATTGCTGTCGTTTTTAGTTGAGGAACGTCTCTAAGATATATATATATATATATATATATATATATATATATATATATATATATATATATATATATATATATATATATATATATATATATATATTTGACATTTCGAAAATATAATAACACATTAGATAAAATTGTCGAAATTATTGAAGACCGATCCGAGGATACCTCCGAAAAAAGCGATCTGTTGGACAGGACCAAGAAATACGCCTTTTTATTTGGCAAGTCGGAGCAAGGTAATCATTTGTTTCCACAGCTCTGACTCAGAGAGGATGGGAAGACAAGCTTTCCCAGTAAATCCCGAAACGAAGTCAGTAATATAGAAATTGCAACTTACACGACAAAGTGGACGACATTGAAACCAGTTGGATCTAAGTATTAGTAGGACGCCCATATCCATGTGATATCCAAAGACATAGGCGGACCTACTGCCTGTGCTTTAGATTTGATAATTGACCAACATATAATGCAACACATAGAAACACTGAAACGGAGGCACCTTGTGTCATGAAAACAGACAGTCCAGTCTGTTTTTAGGACACGATGTGCGTCAGCTTTATTTTTAACACTATTGTAGAATTACAAAGAAACCTAACGATCACAAAGATTAAAAACAATAATTACAAGGTTGATATTGAAGTATGGCCATCCAGGCTTGTTATAAGCCCAAAGAAAAACATCACAATACATGAACTATTTTATTGTTTCCGACGACAGCTCGACTCAGATTCGGCACCTAGTTTTGTTTAGCAATTTTAAATATATATCGACAACCGACAGTTTTTTTTTTACCCAATACAAATAAAAAAAAAATGGCGCGTATGAGAGTCTGATGGGCCGTGCCCAATTCGCAATAAACTTGTGCCCTCCTAGAAATTTTACAAAAATGGCGGAGTAATGAAAAAAAAAGCAGATTTATTAAAAAATAACTCCAGGCCCCTGAAAATTTCTTCTAGATACGCCCATGAAGAAAATCCAATGCAAGACAGCATAACCCACAAATGTTATTTATTTTTGAAAAAATAAAATTACTGTATATTTAAAAAAAACAATAAATATAAAATAAACAATAAAGACTAAGTCCTAAATGGACGTTGTTGACAAGTGACACGCAATAACAGCTCATGGTATGGTATGTTATGGTTCTTTGATTATGGCGTTACGAGCGTGCCAGTTGACCACATATCACTTCGCCAATGTCACGTTAAATGGAGAGGACACGAAGGAGGTTGTACGGTAGAATAAAATATATTACACAATAGGAGAATGCATGTTAAAAAAAAAGAAAAGAAGATCTAGTTCAAACAAATACAGGTCAAATGCTGCCTGCATTCGAGCTGTATTTACGTTGACCTTAAGTTTTATTAATGTATTACATTCGGCAGCAACAAACACGCGGATACTTTATCTTCATCATTTATTACATTACAAGAGCGAAAAAGTTTCCAAGTGTGATATTGTAACAAAAACTAAGTATATCTTGCAAAAAAAAGTGGTGAAAAATAAGTAACTATTAATTACCCGTTAATATAATCGTTATAATTTCTATTAAGATTTTAAAGACTATTTCTTGAAACATTATTTGACCGCAAAAGCAAGTTTTGAGAAATAATTTCTGAATAAATCATTTTCATAAGCCCGTCAATTTGTCGAATGCCGTAGATATGGGTATATAAGAAACGCCCGTAAAGCCTAGTGTTAATTAGTAAAACTTAAGTTTTCTTTTAACGCTATTCAGCTCCGGAAAGAGCTTATATTATATTTCTTGAAACGCGAAACAATAAGTAGTTCTGAAAAGAGCTTTTGGAGGACGTTCTGTCACGCGAAACAGGATTGGCTTAAGAGCCGGTTAAAACTAAATCTGGCTTAACAAAACAATGGTGGTCTAGATGATAATTAAAACTGGTAAAAATTTGCAGTTTGTACACGTACAATATGTGGCTTCTCTGTTACAGTTACATATTACAGTTTTCTAGATCTTTTTTTGGATTATAAGGAGACCTTCATGGTGTTTTGGTTTCAGTTGTGTTCAGAATAATTCTTGAGTGTTGATGCAAGAGATTACCCCTAAAAAGGATGTTAAAGTTGATTTTTAAACTCATTAAAGAAACTATGACGAAAAAAAAATGGCTATGACAATGTATTTATGAAGTCCCTTATTTTGTGAAACAGTATAAAAGCTTTCAGGAAACAACTCTTTTTTACTGCGCTTGTTTATAAAATGTACAGTTTACTTTGATTAAAGAGAGATTGTTATACTGAAAAGAATTTAAAAAATTAAGTAGAATCTTGACTAGAGTATAAGTAACGTAATATATATATATATATATATATATATATATATATATATATATATATATATATATATATATATATATATATATATATATATATATATATATATTTATATATATATATATATATATATATATATATATATATATATATATATATATATATATATATATATATATATATTACGTTACTTATACTCTAGTCAAGGTTCTACTTAATTTTTTAAATTCTTTTCATATATATATATATATATATATATATATATATATATATATATATATATATATATATATATATATATATATATATATATATATATTTATGAAAATTATTTATTCAGAAATTATTTTTCATAACTTCCCTTCGCGATCAAAGAAGACTACGTACTCGCATGTCAGTTGCGAGTTTTTTTATTTATCAACAGATTTAAATAAAACAAACGTTCAAAGAAAGTTGCGTAACTGCATTTCAATCTTGGAAGCCGAGTCTGAGATTAGCGCGAACAAACAGAAAATAATAATATTAAAATAGATGTTTTGGGCTCCTTAACCCTAATAAACATCCTCTATAAGATTCGCTTTGCTTTGCGAAGAAAATATTTTTTTAAATACATAGTATATTTCCTTGACACACACTTGTGCCGTTGTACCGCTGCGTCTTAACATTCTTCAGACTAAGATATTTCTAAATAGCACATAAGAAAACATTAATTTAATAAATAAACTAATGCAGACCACACACTAACAAACGCTTGCCAATATGCTGTAAAGTAACATTGTAGTTTATTGTACGCGTCGGTTGGTTACGTGTGGTATGATATATACATTTATGTATATTTCTTTAAGTGGGAATCGAACTCACACCCACAGTATTTATAATTCTGATAAAAATAATTAGAATGTCTTGTCGTGGCGCAGCGGCACAAGCGTGCGATGTCAACGACAGGTAATAAAATATTCAAGGTTTTTATTTCTACACTTTAGTAAGCATAGAAATAAAAACTTTGAATATTTATCGTTAACTTCCGCTTCTCGATACGCAATGTCTCAAATTCGGCGTAAAATATGTAACGGAGTGAACACTAGGTTATGTTGCTCTCTGCTTACCTCATGTGCGGGATACAGCGTGAAGCTGAGCGTGTTTGTGTATAGTAGTCTTCGAGGTTATTATATAACTATAGTAAAGACGACTTAAAATGTTTAATTTTCGATCATCTAAACATTCATTATACAATCATGTCACAAGGAACCAAATTGGTGTCTTAAACTAGCCACAGAGTAAAAAGATAATAAATATAAAATGGTTTGTTAGTGTTAATAGCAATCTTGACTGCCTCGAACTTTACTACAGTTACATACTTTAATATGTGACGTATAAATAATAAGGGAAGCTGAAATATTTAATTTATTTATTTTTATTTTTATTTTCGCACACAGGCGGGCACTATATAAATATATAACGTTAAGAGGCATTCTCTATAAATACTACAAATGATGTAATTACAAGTCACAGTGACGTAATGCGATAGCCTATCTGTATATACGATGGTAGGTTCAGTCCCGCGGGAGATGAAGTACTTGTTTCTCCTGTCTTAAGATATTTTGCGGCGGTGAGTTACGTTACTTTACGCGGCAATAAAGAAATCTGTGTAAAAGTCCTTTCTAACCGGGATGTGATATTGAATCACTTACATATTATGTGAGCTTGGAGCTAATAACTTGATTTTATGTCGTAACCTACGATAAATACTGCCTAATATCAATAAATAAAAAATAGAAAGTACAGGAAACATCAATAATTATATGTAATATCTAAGAATACTATAGTTGTTTTTTTTGTCAGCTTCACGCTGTATCCCGCACGAGGCAGGGTAGGCAGAGGGAACGAAAGTGAAACTTAGTGTTATGACACTCCGTTCCACTTCCGTTCCCCACTTTCCGCCGAATTTGAGGCATTGCATGTTGAGTGGCGGAACTCAACGCCGCGCTTTGCCTTATTACCAGAGCGAAGAAAAGAAACAATAAATATTTAAATTGAAAATATTAAATATTTCATTTCCTCGACTGGGGATCGAACCCACAACCTGTCGGTTACAGTCACACGCTTGTGCCGCTGCGCCACGACAGGCCTCAGTGATATTTTATTATTACAATTAATTGTAGAAAACGATTAGCCGTTTTTATTATGTTTCATCCTACTACATGACAGTAGACAGCGACGACTTCGGACTCACAGACTCTTTAATGTTGAATCACTTTTCGCGTGTCTCCTCAATATATCACCGGTTAAATAAAAAAAAGATTAAATTGTAACTATTAATATTAGCCAAATGCATAATAGAGAAGTTTATATTCATTACAATTATGAAAAGGTACCTTTTATATTGTTTTACAACAAATTTGAATACAAGATTATTCGCAAATAATTAAAAATATTGAAAAATAAACAATATAATAACAAAGAAGTAACAAACATAACAGATCTGACATTTATTTCATTACAAGTGTATAGAATTCACTTTTTAAACTCACGTTATATCATTGAAATACACAACGACGAGTTTTAGAGATAGCAAAACGAGACAGAGAATTTAAATAGATATTAATATAATTATTTAGTTTCCCCGAGCGGGAATCGAACCCATACCGTCGTTTTCATAACGGGTATTTAACTGTCAGAGCTAAAACTAAATAAACATAGGTCTGTCCTTTAAATAACATTTATAAATTGTATAAGATATATTAAACAATTTTAAAAGTATTAAGAAATTATAACATGCAAATTACCTTCAAAATGGCGGACCGATATGAAAATGAAAAAATAATTTAAATTCAACACTTAATATTTGTAATAGAAAAGTAATTTGCAATTTAAAAACATTTCGGTCTCAATATTATAATTTAAATGAATTACATATTGAACATGATTTAAATTGAAGTAGTCAGTTGAACCTATTACATTTCAAAAAGTAAATAATATCGTACTTACGTAAACTGCCGCTCGTCGTCACAATACACTTATTTGTAACATTTAAATCAAAACAATCTCAATCTCTATAAAAAGAATAAAGTACAAGCAAAGTCATTTCTCTGTATTCTCTTTTCCATTACCACGACGTCGACCGTCCCCCACCGTTGTTCGACCTCAAATCATGCTAAATCTATTTAACACGCCAATGAATGACGAATTGACGACGAGCTCCTCTAACTTTACCGCCGCCATTTTTAGTATATAACTTTAGCGGAAATGGAAATATTCATCCTATTCTAGTCCTTATCCCTAAGCAGCACGGGTGATTGTTGGTTGTATACTTTTGTAACCATCATAATTCATCGGTCTTTCATTTAAGAGAACTTATATTAGTTTTTATGTGTAATACATATGTTTGTATATATTATAAGTTATAATTAATTATAATATTATTAGAATTATTTTAAGTATATAGTTATTCTTATTATAAATATGGGCTTGAAAATAGTAGTGTACACGTTGTAACGTTTATAGTCAAGAATAATGTTTTTTATTTATTATAAGTAAGTAATAGAGGAATATACAATTACATTTAAAAATCTGTTACTTTAATTGTTTTAAATATTTTTTTATACATGTAATAGGGAATATCCTACTTTTATTTTAATAAAGACTTTTAATAAAAAGTAATTTATATTTTTTTTTGCCTATTCAATAGATGGCGTTATGTTTTTACGGCTTTTTTATAACAAATAATTATTCTTAGTTAAATGAATTTTGTAAAACATATAAATATTGTTCTGCACATAAATGATATTAATGGTTTTCTAAATACACATTCGAAAAGTAGGAACAGTATTTTATAGATGACAACAAATATAAAATTACAGTCTATAATTATGTTTTGTTTTTAATACCTCAAATTCAAATATTTTCAAAGTAATAAGTTATAAGCTCCGTTTTTTTATCTGTAATTTACAGATTAATAAATTAAGTTTTATTTTATTGAGATACTATTTACTAGATATTCAATGTAAATATAAAATAGTTTCTGTGATCTGTCTTTGTCTGATTTACATGTATTAAAAAGAAAACGAAAATTACTTAAAATATTTTAAGGACAGTTTACTTTAAATAAAATTATATCTTTATCATCTTTACAATTCTTTTACTATCGTCATTATACCAACCTTTCAAATGTTATAGGTACATTCTACAAAGGTCTCCCACCTCCCTCCAAGGGATCTCCACGTATTTTCAATTTCATAAATCTTTTTTTTAGCTTCACGCTGTATGCCTAGCGAGGTAGACATACACAGAGAGAACCGAGTCCCAACCGCTACAACCTCGGCATACCAACCTGTTTCGCCTCCTCCACCGTCATCAACCTTTTGCATACATGCCCTCCGGGGGTTCTAATGCTTTTTAATTGTTCTCTTTCCATTATCGTAGATACTGTGTTTTCAAAGGTCAAACGAGATCCAGTGTTGTCTTTCCCATTAGCGAAAATTAACACGTAATTCGGCGGAAAGTGTAACTTTTTTTTTATTTAATATTAATATAATTCAGTTTATGTTTAGACTTCTCAACCTCCAAATGAACTATCGACACGAAAACATTTGTTTCTGAGCTTCACGCTGTATCCCGCACTCAGCAGGACAGGCAGAGGGAACCCGCTCTCGCCAGGACGTGATACTTGGAGCATTGTACATGATATGTACGTGTTGTTATTGGGGAGAGTGATTTGCTAAACTAACCAATGACGGCGCACGTCGTGTATATGTATAGCGCAATGTATACGTATGTAGTGCGCTACTACGCAGGTTGAGGTTTCGATCTCAACTGGAGGAAATTAAATATTTCATATATTTCCTTCTTTACTCTAGGAACAAGTCGAAGCATGGCAATAGTTTCACTCATCAAAAGTGGAGAACGGAAGGAACTGTCTTATCACTAGGTTTCCTAAGTTTCCCCTGCCTACCTTGCCATGTGCAGGATGCTGTGTCCTCTCTCCTCTCTCCTCTCTATCTCTGGTCAAGTGAGTGAGCGAGTGATAACGATAATGTAAAACAAAACAAATACTATTTTGGAATAAAATAAACATACTGCCACGTATTTAACACAATATTTGACGTGCGAGTTAAAGAGTTACCTGTTTGATACACTTGAGTTCCGGTAATGAAATCCATACTTAAAGTAAATATACATATATAAAAGAATCTTACAGTGGACGTTTATTAATGTATAATGTAAAGGACATCGTCAATATTTTTGTCCCTTTGTCTGTGCGTTGTTCGCGTTTGTTTCAGAAACCTTTAACCAGATTTAAATATATATTTTCTTCAACATTTAGTGTTTGTTTCATTTAAGTCGATTGATAATAAAAAATAGTTACGGGAATTTAATAGATTTAGTTTGACAAAATTTTTATATTTTTTTATAAATTTAGCTGAAATTTTAGATTTTAATGTATAGATATATATACTTAGTAATAGTTTAATTAGAAAGGAACGTTGTTTAGATTAGTATGTGGAATTAAGTAATTTAAGCGGGCGAAGCCGCAAGCCAGTCGTTAGTAATTATTTAATATTTCCATTTGTGGTTTAAGTTTGTGAACTCAATATGCAATGGATTTTAGCGAAAAGTGAGAAACGGAGTATTTTAACATTGAATTCCAAAGTCTCCTTCTTATATATTAGATACTGTGTGAACCTAACGCTGGTATATAACGAAGCAAAGAATTTACAAAATTAAATTATGAATAATTATCCGCGCTTGCTGTCTCAGACGCTGTAAGTCTAATATTATTCTCTCATAAATGTACCTCACATTGTAGTAGGTATTTAATAAACGTATAAGATTTGTTTAAATATATTTTACTTCCATCTGCAAATAAATTTAACCAAAAAACAATATATGGCGCTGTACTATATCTCCGCTGTACATATTCGAAGAACTCGAAAGTAATTATTTAATACAAATAAATAATGGTAAAGTGACAGTAAACAGACGAAGCCGCGCTCTGAACCGTCCAGTGTTCTTGTGCGGGCAGTGTGTGAACACCGTCTCGATATGACAACTTCATTTTATTAAAACAAGCTAAAATAATAAAATGATAAAAGGAGAAAATAGTGGTAAGAATTTTATCAGAACACTAAAAATTCTTAATAAGATAATAATTAAAGTAAATCTTTACGTATATATTGTTTCATAGATGAAATACATGTTCACTTACAACTAAAAATATATACATTTAGACACACTCACATTGAAATGTAAAACACACTGACATTGAAACCACGGACAGACACTCCTCTTTGTTGTATTTACTATATAAGTATGATTCGTCGATATCATCATTACTATTCCAGCTAAGACCACAGTAGCTGCTCCCACTGCCACTGCCCACTAAACGTGTAATACTTGCCAAGGCTAAAGTTATATAATTGAACAAATGTAAGATAAAATTATTAAAATATTCGCTGCGAAAGTAGAGGAGGATAGATTGATATATTTTTTAAGCAATGCTTGTTGTATGGCAGACCTCACCGCCGCAGGGTTTTATCACCAGTAATAGGTACTTGTACTGGCCCAGTATGAGAGATACAAAGTAATGAAAGAATAATTTTAAAAAAATGCAAAAAGTGAGGTCTTTCCACCATCATGACAGCGAGCCACCTTGAGCGGGAGCGATTATAATCAAACTCCATACAACGCTTCGGGCGCAGACTTGTGTCAGCGCCGCGTGCGAGGAATCGGGCTGCTAGTGAGCGTGGTCACTGCGGAGTTACGCCACTGAGGGTGACATCTGAACGAGACAAGTTAGACCAGATTGGCGACTGGCTTGTCTCAAGGCAGCGGACCCCGCACTATTGTTGGAATTATCAATATATATAGATATTTATTCATTAAAAGTTCATAGCGCGATCTAGAACGTAATTATAATTACTTTTTTCGCTTTACTTTGTGTTTTGCGTCTGCAGGAATGGAACTTAGTGTTAAGACAAGTTTAACGTTCAAAACTTATTTGTGATGAAGTAATTGAATAATATGTTATCACGTATTTACGAGGGTTTTGTGGATTTGTAAAAACTATGCTATCTGCTTTCGATGACTTTTGCTTTCGATCTTAGGAGCAGAGCCATCTATGGAGAAGTATGACATTATTTAATAATAAAATGAAAAAACTGTTTTAAAACTACACCTACAGTTACATGCATGAACTAAAAAAATAGCCGTCATGGGACGCCTGGCAGATGTGAAACATCGTGTATGTACAAGTAATAGGCATAAAAGATAATATTATTACAGGAATTAAATATAGCCTAATGAGAAAATACGAGGCAACCTGCTTCATAGATGTGCACCCACCTCCCCTTGCTGTTTCGCCGTGCGACATATATCGGCCGGCGGCCATCATTCATTTTAATACCAATTACAATTTTAAATTCGTAATATCTTTTGAATGAATTGTCCGATTATCTTTATCTTTCTATGGATATTGGGCTACAGGTGGATGCTGTGTACACTGATTATACGAAGGCGTTTGATAAAATCTCTCATGACTTGTTGATTCAAAAACTGGGACAATTTGGCGTGCATGGAGATTTATTACGATGGTTTAGTTCATATCTTAGAAATCGCAGTCAGGCAGTTGCGATAAAGGGTCATTGTTCAGCGTTTCTTCCAGTTTCCTCAGGCGTTCCTCAGGGATCACACCTTGGTCCACTTCTCTTTATTATATTTGTCAACGATATTACAAGTTGTTTTCATAATTCTAAAATTCTTCTTTTTGCCGACGATATGAAAATATTTAAGCAAATTAAAACTTTAGGTGATTGTAATGTACTTCAAGAGGATTTGTGTAGATTGATATCCTACTGTGATGATAATCATCTAGTTTTGAATGTCAATAAATGTAATACTATGACATTTAGCAGGAAAAAGAATCCCATAATCTTTAATTATAAGCTCGACGACAAATCAGTTGCTAGACTACGTGAAATACGTGATCTCGGTGTTTACTTAGATGACAAGTGGTTGTTTGCTTCCCACGTTAGTATTATGACTCAAAGAGCATACAAAATGTTGGGTTTTGCGTTGCGGGTATCTAAAGATTTTAAACGGGCGGAAACCCTTATCACATTGTTTAATGCTCTGGTGCGATCAATCTTGGAATACTGCTCCACATGCTGGAATCCTCAATACAAAATATATACCATGAGTATTGAAAGATTACATAATAAATTTCTCTGCCACTTAAAACGAAGATATTCTTATGCAGAGCGCCTCATCAACAACGTGGAGGATATATCTCTTGAGAAGCGCCGTGATCTCAGAGATCAGGTGTTGTTATGTAACATTGTAAATAATATGATCGATTCTCCTCTTCTTGTGAGTAAGCTTAATTATGCGTGTCATAGATTATGTGCACGCAATAAACCTCTATTTTCTGTTTCTATGTGTAATACAAAATAGGCCTCTAATAATTTTGTTTTACGTGCATATAAAAAGTTTAACTTAAAGTGTAATGATTTGGACATATTTAACTTAAAAATTAATTCTTATAAAAACTGTGTTAGAAAACTTTTATAAATATGTAATTATAGTAATTAATTGGTTAGGCGACGTGTATGTATTTGTTTGTGTGTTTAAATGTCATTAGTTATAGTAATAAGTAATATTATTTATTTTTAGTTACATGTGTTATTAAGCTGTGGAAACTTTATTGGTTTCTGTTTAAATTTAAGTGTGTTATTATTTAATTTTTGTAAAGTACTGTTTGTTTCCCTTAAAAATAAATAAATAAATAAATAAATAAAATAAATAAGGATTAATATTCGACGATAATATGATGAATAAACTTAGGCTAATAATTTTAATTACTTTTATTCTATGGAAAATTGGTTATAATGGCTAAAATATAAATGTTTGGTTTATACTATCGCGGACCTTTTTGTAGGCATTATTGAGTTCTACAACTTTTCTATACAAATCAACCATACATCTCTAACCATTTAGGCAGCGTTCGCGAGAATCGCTAACATACGGCAGTTTTTTCGTCGACTTACTCCACAATTTTCACTACCACGAAAAATCCTATCTATTTTCCGGGATAAAATATAGCCTATACGGATTCGGAAGAGTCCCTCTAAGTAATCGTAAAAGAAATTTTGAAATCGGTCCAGTACAAACATACAAAATACAAAGGTTTCCTCTTTATAATATTAGTATAGATAGCAATGGCAAGCGTCGCCACGCCAACAATTCAGTTTACAAGTGAGTCAATAGATGTTTCACATCAAAAACAAAAGTTACTGTTGATTATTTCAAAGCAAAGATATTATTTATGCAAATACTGAATCATGATTCCTATTGTTGTTGATGAATAATAACAATAATAATAAAATATTTGAGTAAATTAATTCTTCATAGCCAAAAAGAGTATCGAAGACCTTCGTTGAATATAAACGATGGGATTAATCTTTAATTAGTACAATATTACTTCCGAACCAATAAAATAAAATAAAAAAAAAATTGAAAAAATCATATTTTAATTTAAAATTAATTATAAATTACGAAAATTGTTACTTAAAAGATACTGACATATTATTTATATAATAAAGGCCCAGCTTAGTTGTCCAAGTCGCGCTGTGAATACCTAATCACTGTACATATAGTATACCTACACTATACACTATATAAATATAGCGGGCAACTTTAATAACAATACTTTTGTTTGAACTTCTCGTTGTATCCCGCACGTAGTAGGACAGGCAGAGGGAACTAGGATACCTAGTGTTAAGAAGTTTCTATGAAGATACATACGTTCCTTCCGTCCGGTGCAAAGTCAGAATTTTAGACGGCAATTTTGAAGCATTGTGTGTCGAGTGGCAGAACTCAGTGCCGCAGTTTACCAGGGCGATGAAATGAGAATATTATTATTTTTAATTTCCTTGAATGGGATTGCACCATACATTAAAAGTGCGAAAATGTGTTTGTATATTAGCGTGTCCGTCTAAACCTTACACTGGAGCTACTTGCTGTTTTTATTGAGACTGGTTAAAGGAGACGCGAGAAGTTGGCTCTCTCCAATTCAACTCTCCAGTAGACTGTGTGTCTGTGGCTCGGTCACTTACCTCTCTGAAAGAACGATGTGCAATAATAGTCTAAGCCTGAAAGACAAAGGTTCAAATATCAATTTGTAAAATGAAGCAAGGACAGAAAGCAAGATGTGTAAATGATAAGATATTAGAACAAGTGAATGAGGTAGTATATCTGGGAAGTATGTTTAGTAGAGATGGAAGATACGAAGTGGATTTGGAAAGGCGTACTGCTTCCGGTAACAGTGTTAACGGTACCTTAGCTGCATGAAGAGATATACAGAACGGACTTATAATACTGTGTATCCACTAGCGCGGATGTCACAGTGAGAATGAAGAAGAACGTGCTCAGGTGCTTTGGGCACGTCGAGCGAATGAATGAAGAAAGAAACAAAAGATTTATAAACCAAAAGTGTGTGGTAAGAGAAGGAGGGGCCATACTAGGTTGATCTTCCAAAACACAGTATCTGCGAATCTACGATATTTAATGACAGTGGACGAGACGAAACAGGTATGTCGAGACCGTAGCGTTTGTTCCGCTCCGTTCTCTCCGCCTACCCCGCTAGGGATATAGCGTAAAGTTAAGTGAAGGGTAGATCCATAATAATGTCAAAACACGAGAGGTGCTTTGTAGGTGATCCACAAACGCTATTCAACACACGCTTTTTTACATTACATTATTCTTTACTTTACATTTTTACTCAAATTAAAATATATACAGACTTTTTCTCCAAAAGAGCAAGTTTTTTAATTATTATTTCAATATTTTTTATATTTAAGGTTATTTATTTATGTAGTTTTCAATATTATATTTTGTTAACATTTTCTAAAGACTTCTTGATGTTTTATTTCTGTTGGTTCATAAATAAAAATCTTGTATCATCATATAAAGTATTTTATTAAA
The DNA here is from genome assembly GCA_019049475.1 of Eueides isabella. NCBI lineage: Eukaryota > Metazoa > Arthropoda > Insecta > Lepidoptera > Nymphalidae > Eueides > Eueides isabella. Next base: position 7,445,067 of record CM032411.1, on the reverse strand, counting down.
CTATAACACATTTATTCAATACTAAACTTAAATTTTAAAATTTTAAAAAGCGTATAAAAATTTTGAACGAAGCAGGATTTGAACCCGCGCCTCTGGAATACCGTTCCAGCGCTCTGACCAACTAAGCCATTCGTTCTCACCGAGCTCCGTCGAAATTCTTATACGCTTATTACAACTTATATATGTTGTTAGCATCTCTGTAGGGAGATTTTTACAAATTTCCGCTACCCAAAGACAACTCGTAAGAATTATCGTTTGGCAAGAGAGAATACTATTTATTTTAATATTTTTACTATGTTTTAAAGTGTTATTCCACACTTAGGGCAGAAAATACTAAACTTAAATTTTAAAATTTTAAAAAGCGTATAAAAAATTTGAACGAAGCAGGATTTGAACCCGCGCCTCTGGAATACCTTCCAGCGCTCTGACCAACTAAGCCATTCGTTCTCACCGAGCTCCGTCGAAATTCTTATACGCTTGTTACAACTTTCTTATGTTGTTAGCATCTCTGTAGGGAGATTTTTACAAATTTCCGCTACCCAAAGAAAGACAACTCGTAAGAATTATCGTTTTGGCAAGAGAGAATACTATTTATTTTAATATTTTTACTATGTTTTAAAGTGTTATTCCACACTTAGGACAGAAAATACTAAACTTAAATTTTAAAATTTTAAAAAGCGTATAAAAATTTTGAACGAATCAGGATTTGAACCCGCGCCTCTGGAAAACCGTTCCAGCGCTCTGACCAATTAAGCCATTCGTTCTCACCGAGCTCCGTCGAAATTCTTATACGCTTGTTACAACTTATTTATGTTGTTAGCATCTCTGTAGGGAAATTTTTACAAATTTCCGCTACCCAAAGACAACTCGTAAGAATTATCGTTTTGGCAAGAGAGAATACTAACAACATAAATAAGTTGTAACAAGCGTATAAGAATTTCGACGGAGCTCGGTGAGAACGAATGGCTTAGTTGCTATAATAACATAATGTACATTAATAAACTAAAAAAATATATTATTATTATTTTAAAATAAAAAAAACAACATCAAAATGTTATTTGAATAGTAAATGTAGAAAGAAGTCATTTATTTAAATTTAGATTTAAAATTGTTTCCTTTTATTTCTTAATATAAAAATGATATAACTACTAATATTTGACAAGTGACTTTATCATAAAGACTAACAACATTTATCATTTGCCATATTTAATATGGCAGTGGTACAATTAAAAAAAACAATCATATTTATTAAAATATAAATCTTTGCCATATACAATGTTTTCTAGCATCACATAAAACAATAGTCACAGTCTTCTGGTTTAAAGTGATAGTACACACAGTAGGTGCACTTCTCACACCAGAACCTCGCGTCTTCCAATAGCTGAGCTCTTGTGACCATGTCCAGAGTGACCACGATGTGCTCCAGATCATTTATCACTACAGTACGACACATGGAACAGATGGGGCGACGCACAAAATGAGTCTCCGGCCACGGCCAGACACAGTTCATTGTTAGAGACAGTCTGAAGTCTTGCTTGCTCAGGTATTTGTTTACGTTCATGATAACAGGAGTACCACTAGATGACATTGTTGATCTGTGAAATAAAATTAGATTATTTTTATTTTAATTTCATTTTTTAACTTACGCATAGATTGGAAGCCAAAGGGAATGTCGGCTCTCGAGCTCGACTCGGCTCCCGCCACTGTTGAGTTTTCAATACATTGAGAGTTAGATGGCAAAGCATACTGCCGCTGTGTCTTATTGCCAAAGCAAAAATATGAACGAGTCTTACAAATCAACGAGATATAATTAATTATCACATAATAAAATATGGTCGTTTATATCGGTCAAAGTAATATACATGCCTTGTGTTCTGAAGTACCTACAGACATTTTTTTCTGCCTAATTTTAGAGACATTATTCCATTAAATAGCCGAACTCAACACCGTTAATCGTTATAAAGCTGACTTATCTGTCGGCTTTAAAACGCAAAAAAATAAATGATTTTATGACTTCGGTTGGATTTTGATAACACAACATCCACGTTACTGGAGGAGGGTCACGCAAAAAGCATGAGACCCCTCTAAGGGCCAGTATGAAGATTGAAGATGAAGAGGTAGATGACAGTAGACAAGGCGAAACAGGTTTGCCGAGTCGAGCTCGAGTCAACTTCAGCTAAGCAGAAATAAATGACAATGTGTTTAAAACGGTATGTAGAATAAGTATTAATTTCATTTTTGAATGCCTGAGTGAGGAGACCAAGTTAAAATTAAAATTCAATAAATACCTACTTCTCTCTTTCAAAAATTTAAATTGTGTTTTGTTCTTTGCTAGATATTGCCATATTATAGATTAAACTATATTTTAAATATTTATTATTATTCATTTTGAAGCAAATATCAAATACTTATTTAACTGTGTATTTAAAAATGAATTTTATATGAAAATCAAGATCTATTAAGATTTGCACAAAAATTAAATGTTGCTTTATTTTTTGTAGATATTTTTTATTAACAACATTTTAAGGGTAGTCCCCGATACCACGTTAAAAGTTGTCGTTATCTGAAACAAAAGACAATGCAAGAATAGTGCTGTACCTGTCGAAATTGTCAAGCTTTGCTCATAGAATGTGTAAAATACTATTAGTGTCTGAAAACCGATATTTCGTTTATTGAGTACTTTTTTTAGTACTTATATAATTAGATATTTTGCGAAAAGATTCCCTAATACAGCTATTATATTAGTTTTAATAATAATTGTTAATTAAAACATAATAACGTTACGTTTCATATTTAATTGTTTGTAATATATAGTATATAATATATGTTTATATATTATTTGTATGTTATATTTAATAGTTGTATATTTATATATTGATATTTATTTATCATTTATATGTTTTTATATTTATTGTAGAAGTATTGTATTTTTTTTTCTTTTTTCATAAATTGTACTTGGTGTGTTCTTTACCGCTTAATGTCACTCATCCACTCCCACTGGTTGGCTGGAAGAGATCTCTAACAGAGATAGGTCCACCTGTGTACAAAGGTTTTATTTTCATGTTACTATTTATTATGTACCTATTTAGTACAATAAATTATATTATAAAATCTCTAATGTTTCACTCATTGTGTTCATTTTATCTTATTTAATATGAACTCTCCGAGTATAACTAATATCAGCTTCATGCTCTAATCCTGCATATGGCAGGGTAGACAGAGGGAACTTGGGAACTAGTATTAAATCGACCCGTTATGTTCACCACTTTCCGCCGAATTTGAGGCATTGCGATTGTGGTTAAGTAGCGGAATACAACGCTTCACGCTTTGTTTTTTACCAGAGCGTATAAAGATAATATTTCATTTTCACAGGTAGGGATCGAATTCACAACCAGTCACACACTTCTGCCACAGCGCCAAGGCAGGCCACAATATAACTACTGGAGTTATTTAGTTATATATGTATTATTGTACTCGAAATGCAAACCCAAATTATAAAAGCCAGAACATAGCATTTGATCAAACGCAAAAGGCGCTCTTATTATTATTTAGCTACATCTATCTATCCGACAAGTTTTAGGATTGAAAATATAAAATATAAAATAATTAGTGAGTTCACATACAATATTATATTTTACAAGATTTTAGGATTTGCAAATCTCGATTATTGAATTGAACATTTAAAGAAAATTTTATAAAAGACTACCTCATGTTTTGCAGCGATCAGCGGAATTTTACAACTATGTATGAATGTGATGACGCCTCTGCCCCAAGTAACAGCGAAATGCTGAGTCTTGATGTAGCTGATGGCGAAATCAGTATAAAAGAAGTTGAGAGTGCCATACGAAGTTTGAAATGTGGTAAGGCAGCGGGAGCAGATGGAGTTACTGCCGAGATGATCAAATATGGTGAGCGCGTCTTGGTCCTGTTCTGGTTTTTGTGCAATTTATGCTTGAAATCGGGGGAGGTCCCAGACGATTGGCGAGGTGCAGTCATCGTGCCTTTGTATAAAGGCAAAGGTTCACAGATAGATTGCGCAAGCTATAGGGCTATCAGTTTGATTAGCTTAGGTAGTAAAGTTTATGCTAAAATAATAGCGAGAAGAATGCAAGAAAGATACGAAAGGCTGTTGTGGGAGGCCCAGTGAGACTTTAGACCTGGAAGAGGGTGTATGGATCAGATCTTTTCCCTCCGCATGATCACAGAGAAATTTTGGCAGTAAACCAGAAAATTTTCCGTGCTTTTGTGGACTTGGAAAAGGCGCTTGACAGGGTTGTAAGAAAAAGATTATGGGAGATACTGCCCCGGTACAATATGAGCGGACCCTTGCTACAGGTTGTAAAGTCTCTTTACAGAGATCACTCAGCCTGTGTGCAAGTAGGAGCTGGCATGTCGCCTTGGTTTGATATCCAATCGGGTGCTAAACAAGGTTGCGCCATGTCAGCTTGGTTGTTCAATTTGTATTTGGACAGCTGTCTTCATGGAGTGAGCCAAAGTGAAATGGGAGTAAAAGTAGGTACCTCGAATATAAATTGCCTGCTTTATGCAGATGATGCAGTGCTTATTGCATCATCAGAAAACGAGTTACAGGCGTTGGTTACCACTCTGAAAGAAGGATATGCGAATAATGGTCTGAGCCTGAATGTGAATAAGATGAAGGTTCTGATATTTGAAAGAAATGAAGAAAGAACAGAATGCAAGATCAGTGTAAATGATACGATATTGGAACAAGTGAATGAGATAGTATATCTGAGAAGTCTGTTTAGCAGAGACGGAAGATACGAAATGGATGTGGAAAGGTGTATTGCTGCCGGTAACAGAGTTAACGGGGCCTTAGCTACATTGTTGAGACGGCGAAACGTCAGCCTAGCTGCGCGTTTGGCTGTACACAATGCAGTGTTGGTACCGACACTGTTATACGGCAGCGAAACGTGGATATTACAGAAGAAGAATGTAAGAAAGATGAATACTGTAGAGATGCGATCTCTTCGTCGGATATGCGGAGTCAGTTTAGCTGATCGCATACACAATGAAGAGATACACAGAATGGTAGGTACTAGCGTGGATGTCATAGTGAGAATGAAGAAGAACGTGCTCCGGTGGTTTGGGCACGTCGAGTGAAGAAAGAATGGTGAGAAAAATTTATCAAGGAAAAGAGAGAGGTAAGAGAAGGAGGGAGAGACCTCGGTTGACCTTCAAAAACACAGTATCGATGATACTGGAGAAAGGTCACGTAAAAAGCATGAGGACCCCCAGGAGGGCATGTATGAAGAGGCTGATGACAGTGGACGAGGCGAAAGAGATATGCCGAGACCGTAGCGTTTGGCGCTCCGCTCTCTCTGCCTACCCCGCTAGGAATATAGCGTGAAGATAAGTAAGTAAATAAAAGACTATATGTGCTAAAAAGTATGTAACTGCTATCCGTAGATACACAGGTAGAGGCAGCGCCATATGCATGCCATAAACATATGTACTAACAAAGTTGTTGTCTTCAAAGTACAATTATTAAAATAATAATGATTTTTAACAGATTTTTATATACATAGAATGCTTGAATATTTGGAATAACTTACACTATAACTTAAAGTAAAATTTTCAAAAGACTGTACTGAGGACTCGGTATATTAACACATTTTTATGCTATTCATTTTTTGCTATATATTTAAAAAATATTAAAATGTATATATTTATAAAAAAATATATTGAATAAATGTTGTAACATATTAATATTAATAAAAAAATATTACTTTAAATGATGAATAAAAAAAGATAAATCGATAATATTACAAATCGATTGTTTTATAGTCTGTGACGATGGTTATAATTAATAATTAATTATCTGTTATGTTATTAAATTAATAGAATTAAATTAGATTGCTCTTGCGTTTCAAATTAAATTTAAAGTTTGCCGGCCAGTTCAGTTCAGTTCAATGGGTACTATGTGCTTTGTAAGTACGTTATTGGAGGTTTAAAACTTGTATTATAAAGTAATTTAGAACTCTAATTTTATTTCTTTTATTTGTATATTTAGTTTATTATTTGTTAATTAACATCAATGTATATGTTAATGTATTACTATTTGATGACAAAAAAGTTTATTTTCTTCGTATTTGTGTTAGAATGGGATATTTAAGAAAAATACAGTAATAAATAGATGATATAATATATGTGGAATCTAGTTAAAATAATTCTGGATTTCAATATGCATATAAAATATTTTCTTAATTAGTAGGTAGTTGGGTATTCTAGTGGCGGCCGCCGCTGCGGCTACGGTAGGCCTATTCGAACGAAATAATTTCAATATATTGTAATTAAAGCTATTAAAACCCTATTATTTTCAAAGTATTCTGTTATAACATGTTAAAACATTCAAAACTTAAATTTCAGTAGTAATTTGAAAATATATAGCCACGTGCCGTGTCATCGGTCTAGAAAGTGCAACAACGTTGTAATAATTGCATGAAGTAGGTACTTTAATTATTTCAAATATTATTAAAAATGAGAAATAATTGATCGCTACTATAAAAAATTGGATTCCACAGTGTTTTTTTATTTGTTTTCACCAACGTTCATTTATGTTTATTGGTTTTTAATAACTTTTTGAAAATTTTAAATATGTAGTACCTATATTATGTGTTTTATTGACGCTTACAAGGTAATTGTAAGCTGTTACAATAACATTCAATTAATGTAAAATTATAGTTATTTGGATAGTGGGTTTGATTCGCACTTGAGGAAATAAAATATTTAATATTTTAATTTGATTTCCCCGCTTACGTATCGAGGCAAAGCGTGGCGGGAAGTCCCGTCAGTCAACACGATATGCCTCAAACTCACCAAAAAGTTGAGAACTGAAGTGTCTCGATGGAGACGGAATGTCTTAACACTTGGCTTCCGAGTTCCCTCTACCTACCTTGCTGAATGCGGGATTCAGCGTGAAGCTTGAGATGTTCCTGAGTGTTCATATTATGTTTATTATTTTATGAAAAGAAATACTTTTTGCTGGACTTATTTACCAATAAATATTTTTGTAATGACAACTATAATACTCATTCTATTACTACAGCAGGCTAGGAGAGGGAACCTGGGTACATAGTGTCAACATACTCTATTTCCACTACACATAGTATTTGCTTGACACACACTGACATAGTCGAGTCATTGCATGCTTCATAAACAGTAGGTTGTTGAAATATACATTGTTTTATGTTGATTTATTGTCTTACACAAATGTGGAAATGACCAGTTCCTGTAATGGCTTTGAACCCACAATCATGTTGTTATCACTCAGTACTGCCACATTGTAATACAATGGACTCAGTATTACTTTATAATTACACTACATACCAGCTTTGCTTTGTTATTTTTTTACATTTTTGGAAGAAACAATAACCTTGTTCCTTATGTGACATGTTCTTAGTTTTTTTTACTTATTAATATAAATAATATATGTCTTATTAATTTCACATAAAATTTTAGACATGATCATTATATATTTTTCAAAGCAAATGTGAATATTTTATTTTATATGAGTAAGCATCAAACCCACAACTTATAATGTTTACAGTTTTGTGCCCTTGCACCATGACAAGGCCTTACATAGTAAACATATATAACCTATTCCTATTAAATATATAAAACAAAATTGTAAAATAAATATTTTGTTGTTAATTTTACAGATGGAGGAACAAAAATAAAGACATGTCCCACTGAGTTAGCAGTAACTTTAGTGAACTGGTAGTAAATTGTGTAAAATTCAAACAAACCAAGCTTCTAACTTCTTATTTTGAATAAAAATATTTGAATTTAAGTGGAGTCAATAAGTGATGTAAAGAAACTGTAAATGTTCATACAAGTAAGATATCTGTTGATTACAAATGAGTTGGTGCTGAATGAGGATGTCATAGCAGAGCTGAGGGTGTGGGTTCAATTACCTGAATTTATAAATATTTTTAATTCCTGATTTGTTCATAAAGAATAATCAAGAATCATTTAGTTGATTATAATAAATGTTCTGAAATTGAAATTAAGTAAGTAAATAATATATAATTAAATATATAAATGTCAAATTAATATACATATATATAGCTATTGCTATAAAGTAATGCTCCACCTGTAATTATGTTTTGTACTCTGTTCTTATTAGTTCTTAACTGTTCGCCGGATGTCATTTGCGTCACCACGGACAGACCGGTTGAGGCAAACCAATACTGTGATTTGCTTCGACAACTTCAGCAGAGAAATGAAAATATTTACTAATTCATTTCATCAACTGGGGATCGAACCCACAACCAGTCATGTTTACAGTCGCCTGCTTGCTGTCCTCCTGCACCATAGCAGCTCTCAAAAGAATATTTTTATGTAATTAGTTCTTTAATTTTTGCTAAAAATTTATTTTTCATGATTGTGATTTAAATGAGATATTTTATTAACACGGCTTTGAATACTGTCTTTCAATGTTTCCAATTTGGACCATTTTTGGAAGCATAATAATATATTTTATTACAGACAACAACAATTTGAATAGAAACAAATTACACTGTTATTTCAATGATAATTTCAGAGAGCGAAATGAACGCGGTTCGGCGAGCGAAGCGAACGTGGTTCGGCGAGCGAAGCGAACGCGGCGAATATCAAGTAAGCTATTTTAATAACATAATACAGAATGCTTCAGACTTCAGCTTCAAGCTATTGTGTGTCTTTGTGTGACTAACTACTGTCGTGGGTTTTGTTCTCGGTTGTGGTAATCAATTGTTTAATATGTAGTTGTGTTCACTCCGGAGACAAGACTACAGTGCGGGGTTTAGTTTTGCTATCTAAATAGTACAATTAAATATATTGAGGGTACAGCGTGAGGTACAAGTGATAAATAAAACACACTCAAGGAAATTAAATATTTAATTTATTTCGTTCTGCCGACAAGGCATTATGCGGCGTTGAGTTCCGTCACTCAACATGTAATGTCAAATTCGGTGAAAGCGAGGAATGGAAGGCAGTGTCTTAACACCAGCTTCCCAAGCCCCTCTGCCCACCACCACCACCCGCCATGTGATACAGCATGATGTTAAACAACATAATAATCATTAAAAACAACATTAATACTATTATTCAGTGGTATTATTTTTTATTGAAATTACACAATATTTTAATATAAGCAGTTTCTTTTTATTTTTCCAATAAAACAATGTAATCCATTCCAGACGCAGTGCGGTGTTGTACGCCGGGAGCCTCCAACATGTAGAACAAGTGAACATGTAACATGGATATATCAACTATGTTAGTACATACAGTACACTCACTCTCACTATGGACTGAGGCAGGACTATATATAGCCCGTGGGCTGTGTGTATGTGTGTCTGTACATGTTGTATTTAATTATTCTTACAAGTCAACTTTTCTTACACTTATTTTTTATCTTTATTTAAAATGTTCTCGGGATTTCAACTTTTAACTCTCGGAAACAGAAAGAAAAGCTGCCCGAGTCTGATTACTAAAGAAAAATATTTGAGTTTATAATACTTATGTGACATTTTTCTTAATTTATTTAACTGAGATTGTTAAATATAGAAGTGGGCTAGTTTTAGTTATTACTCATATAAGTTTGTATGTGACCTGATGGTTGGGGGTTGTGTTCCCGGTTAAGGCAAATTTTGTTTTTTGAATAATAAAATAATGACTCAGCATTTTCTTAATGTAAGATTTAATTTTATAACTAAAGGTTTTAATAAATTATTTTAAAATAATGATGTTCTATATAATATTATATCGTAAAATGATTATACTATTGTTATACATATGATTGATTGTAACGGCGGTGGACGCGGGTTCGATACCCACTTGTCGAAATATTTATTTTAATGTTCGCGGTGTTGAGTACCGCAATTAAACACAACATGTTTCTAGATCGTTGGAAACTGGAAAGTGTTTTGTGTATTATTTATATTTTATTGTTAAGTAGAGGAGTCATTTGAGATGTTTTGTTTGTTGTTAATGTGGAAATGTGTTTTATAATTAATATTTTGTATTAAAAATTGTTTTGGACTTTATATATATTTAATTTGATTTGTTTAAAATAAAAAATAGTATTTAATTGTCAAATTAATTAATTAAGAAGTTTAAAAAAGTTTTAATATCAAAGTTACTTTGATATTCTGTGGAATAATCGGCTACAAAATATGTATTTATTTCTGTATGTTGTATGTTCGCTGCACGGAGCTGCACTGAGATAGCTGCGAGGTGAGTATATACTATATATGTGTATATACATCAGTGTTGTGTTGGCGGTGTTCAACTCCGCGTTATATTTATTATATGTGAAGGTCTTTAATTTTCACGATTGTTACACATTTTAAATGAAACACTCTTAAACACGGGTGACCCGTGACCACGGACACTTTACGGTAAGTGTTGGAAACGTCGGGATTCCATTAAAACATGCGAAACAATATACGCGATTAATCCGGTTAAAAGTGTTTCATTTCAAATATTTATTATATTCATTATATGTTTAATAAGTAAAACAATACAAAGGCGGTGGTTTCTATCTCGTTGAGGGGATGAATTATTTTTTGTATCGCTGAGGGAAAAACATATACTTGAGTTTACTTTAATAGGTGGTTCTTGGATGTTTTATACAAGTGGATCAGCCGTTACAGAGCTACAAAGAATTAATGTCATTTCTCCGCTCTGGTAAGATATCGTGGCGTTGAGTTACGTCACTTCGCACGCTAGTTGTATTAACCAAGTGCTGATACTAAGTGTAGCCTCGATGATACTAGTAGCAGAAGTTCACATTTCATATATTGTTTGTGTGTTTGTTCATTGTTTGTTTGAAAAATAGACATATGTCTGTTATAATACATGTACTTGCGTGTTTTATATAATATATCACACATATTACATACTTAGAGACGTTTTCTTTGAAGTGTTGTTTGTTGTCGAACCCACTGACTTTCGTTTAAATGAGTGAAGTCGACGTCCGTCTCCGTGGGTGGGTTGGCAGCGGCCATCACCTGCTCCTCGGTGCTCCTCGTCACGCCGGCGCAGCCCTGCCAGTGCGTCTTGAACTGCGGACAGGGGGAATGCGTTCTGGACCACCTGCAGGATGTTCTTTTGATTCGGACTGAGACGCGTATGTGAGATGTGGTCTCACGTACCTACGTCTTGTACAACGTCAGCTTGGTACGTAGTGGCAATTTGGAACTGAAACTGAACTGAACAGCGGGCGTTGCAGGTGTAGCGCTACCCGTCCCGCGTTTGACGCCTTTTGACTTGCGCTGTCATCTTGAGTCGGCGGTCAATTACTACGCCGAGGTAGGTGGCGGTTCGCCTCCAGGGGACCTGCTGGCCCTGCAAGCTGAGCGGAGGAGGCAGTCGGAGGTGTGACCCGAACGCGATGGCCTGGGTCTCTTGCCACCGTTGGGCCACGTTGATGGCGAGCCTCCACTCCGCCAGCCAGGCGGACAACAGGTCGAGCGCGCGCTGGACTTGGCCAACGGAGAACGTCCTGCCGCTGAGGAAACTGCCGAAGACCGCGGTGATGTGGTGGGGGACACTGAGCACCTTATGCAAGAGCCCAAGATGCCAGACCCGATCAAAGGCATTGGTGACGTCGAGGTTTGGTTGCGACTGCACTGTCCTTCCTATTGGCGGCCTCTGCAACGTAGTGCACTACTCTGGCCACTAGAAGCGTGGTAGAGTGGCCGCTACGGAAGCCAAATCCTCCTCTCCAGCCAGATCCTCCTCTTCCGCTGGATTAGCGCCCGAATTTTCCCGGGAATCGGTGGCAAGCTGTGCTGTGGCTGCGGTCATCGCGTCCTGTATCGACCGGGTGATCGCTTCCTCAGGCCTATCGATATTGGAAGAGGCGGTGAGAGGCTCGAAAGGTAAGGGCTGCTGGTCGCGCTGCAGGTGGGCTTTGAACTTGTCCCACGAAGTCCTCAGGCGCGTCGGTGGGCTCCTGGCCAGAGTCAGCCTGCCTGAGACGGTAGCAAGGACAGGCTGATGGTCTGACCCGAAGGCATCGGGTAGGTCCTCGAGATCAAGGGCCTCCAGGTCCTTAAGCACTACCAAGTCAATGGTAGAGGGTGTAGTGCCCCTCACGTTTGCGTAGTGAGTCGGCATGTCGGGGCCCGCGACGACGTAACCGTTGCGAGTGGCGTCATTTTGAAGGCGCAGTCCAGTGGAGCAGGTTGTGTGGCACCTCCAGGCCGGGTGATGCGCGTTCCAGTCGCCCGCGGCCAGCGTTGGGATCGAGCCGCTGCATAAGCTGCGGACTTCGCTGGTTACAAGCGGACTGGAACCCGGGCGGTATATGGCATACACCCGTAGGACTTTCCTCCCTCGATGTATCTCGACGCCCAGAAACTGGGACGACCGAGCGTGGAGGTCTGGCAGCTGGCGAAAGACAACGTTCCTCTTTACAGCGACGAGCAACCCCCTCATCAGTCTTTCAGAGGGGGAGTCGGATCGCAGGATGTGGTATCCACTGAGACTTGTCTTGCCTCCTCCTCAGCCCAGCGACGTTCCAGTATAAGATCTTGATGTCTTCAGCCATGGAGGAGGCCCTTATCCCGTCAAGGACGCACTGGATAGAGTCCTTGCCTTCCCTCAAGGCTATTAGGACTTCTTGAGGGCGTCAATGGCGATCTGTGCCGGTTGGCTCTGAGTGCTGGCCGGCGGCGTCTTCTTCTTTTTGGCGGCCTCGCGGGCCGGTGCTGGGGTAGGCTGAGCGGTGGCCGCAGGGGCGGCCAGCTTGGCGCCGCTTTTCGCCCGCTTGTTGCTCCTCTTCATGCGCAGACCTCCCCTGACAGAGGTAGGGTTGGCCGGCGCCATCAGGCTGGAGGTCTGAGCGTCTACGTCGACTGTGTTGGCGCCGACAGGGGCAACGCCAACTCGTACACGGCGCTGGAGTTGTAGCTGCGAGAGAGCCACTGTGCCGGCCCTCCTGTTAAGAGCCTCGCGCTTGAATTGCGGGCACGCGGTATAATTCGCCGGGTGTGCCCCCCCGCAATTGGCGCAGGTCGCCGCTACCTCGAGTGGCATGGCCCCGCGTGCGCGAGGTGCCCTCCCCCGCACCTAACGCACGCGACGCGCCGATGACACCCGTGGCTGGAGTGCCTGAAAGCCTGGCAGCGATGGCACCCGTGGCCCCTTCCTGCTCTTCCAGGCTTTTTTTTTTTCTTTATTTTTATGCCTGGCATATAAAGGAGTTCAGTTGCACTGAAAATGCCAGGCATAAGGTCCGGGGTGTTGGCGAGGATGGCGAAAAACACGCACCCCTACCTCCTCTTTCTTGCTTTAATTTGGCGTACTCGGCCTTGTAGCCGAGATCTGCCAAGGCCTCTTGAATTTCTTCAGGCGTCGTGGTTACAGGCAGCCCTCTTATCGCCACCTTCTTATTCATCTCTCCTGGCAAGGCGTAAGAAAACCAGGAGAGTGGTTGCGTCTTTTCGAGGTCGGAGAGGTATCGTTGTATGACGCGATACTCGGTCTCCGACGCCGGTGTAAATCGCACGCCCTTACCGTACGGACGAGCGTTAGGGGCGTGGCCTAACTGCTTTTGCAGAGTTCTGAAATGAGCCGCCCAGTTCGGGAAAATCTCTACGACGAGCGATGGTCACACTAGGGGTAGTGGTTGATGCACTGTGGCCGGGGAAGACGGCCTGCGAGCCAGTGGTGGCGGATTCAATCGTGCGCTGTTCATGAGTGCGCACGCGGGGGTCACGCGAGAGGGCTCCAGGGCGCGGCTGGGCGCAGAGCCTCTTCAGCGCTTCCACAACGCCGGCCTCGTCGGACGGCCGGGGTCTTCTTATAGGCGTCGGTGTAGGGCCCTCCGGCGCAGGCGCCGGCGCGTTGGCGCGGTCTAATTCTCTGCCCTTGTCGGTGAGGAACATAGCAATATACTCCATCAGCGACTGGTAGAGAACCCCACGCCTCTGCAGCTCCGCGACGGCGATCATGTCGGAGTTCAACCGCGATTGCGGCGAGAGGAGAGCTCAAGATCGAAGTGTGGAAGGGCTGAGGGAGACCTCTGCGTCTCGTTTGGTAGCAGGGCGAGAGGCCCACTGAGGTGTCACATCCATTGGCTGCGGGGGTGCGGCAACACTGCCCGCGGCTGCGGCAGTCAGACCGGGCGATGAGGCGGCCGAAACGCCGGAAGGACGCGCGGTAACATCACGCGCCTTCGGTGTTCGCTTCTTGGACGGTCCTAACCGCGGTGGAGAGGCCCAGGGGGCCGGCGGTGACATCTGGTTTCGGCACCGAGCTCCGATGGCTCAGGTGCGATGATAGGGCAGGGCTACGGTGCGTAGATTCCCGCTGAGGCAAAGGGGGTGGAGCTTGTTCCGCCCCTTGACCTAATTCAGGCAATAGTGTACGCTGGCCTGAGCGAGAACGCTCTCGGCTTCGCGATCCACTACGTCCCGACATCTTTGGTTACGTTCGCTATTGATCGTGCCCACGCTCGATAGCCATTGGCTGATGCATCGTCGTCGGTCGGGTTGAATCGTCCGATTTCGGAATCGGCTACAAGGTCTCAGAGGGGGCGACGCGCAGGGCGGCGCGGAGTCTGCACAACCGCACGGAGCGGTAGGGGAGCTCAGCGACTATTTAAGTAGTAAATAGCGCTGAGATCGCTATTGGAGCAACCTACCTTGGTGTCGTGGTCGACACAAGGTTGACCATGACAGGGCAAGTAAAGAAGGCCGCCAACGCAGCGAAGGTCGCCCTGTTCCTGCTGCGTCCCCTATTTCGCGCCTTTTTTTTTCTGAGTGACTGAATTGCTGTTGACCTGGGATGGTCTCTACAGCGTCACCGGGCGTGGAGGGGCGATTGTGGCTCGCCCCTGGAAAAATATATACGAGATTTTATGGATGCTCGTGAAAGAAACAGCGATCGCAGGGGAATGCCCTGCGTGCGTTAATCAGGATGGTCTGTGACCATCTGGCCCCGTCGCGCCGAGGCGCGGACGTGCCGTGAGAAAGGACTGGCCTTGTCGCCTCTTACGGTGACGGCGAATATAATAGGCGAGGATTGCAACCTGCCTATATACTGGGCGTTTGCGACTGTCATTGGGTCATCGGGGTCTAAGAGGACGCTGCGAGGGCGTCGAAGAAGCGGGTGTGGGTGCGGAGCGTATTTACACGCTGAAACAATGAGGGGGTTGGAGTGGTCATCTGCACGCTCATAGTAGCGTTTGGCTAAGCCTTTGCAGAATTCCTTGAGTGACTAATTCGAAATCTTTGTGTAGGTCCACGTTGCGTACGTACCAGGGGCATCCGGATGCCATGCGGAGGAATTTATTTTGGACCCTCTGAAGGAGGTCTATCTTGGTGTGCGCGAACGCAACACAAGCATAGGTCATGATGGGACGGATGCAAGTTTTGTACATTCTTGTTACGAAGCGACATTTTACTCCGCTTGCAAATCAGTGGATATAGCCTGTTCATGACGAATGTTGCTTTGTTTTTAACATACGTGATGTGTGGCCGGAAGGAGAGTTTCGAATCTAGTACGACGCCTAAGTATTTGACCTGGGACTTCCAGGGAATTGGTTTATTTTGTAGGAAAATAGTCGAGACGGTCTCGTGACGCTTTCGGCGAAAGAGCACGGCTACGCTTTTTTCCGGATTGACCTCAAACCGTCACTTGGACGCCCGGCGCGGACGGGACGAGCGGACGATAAGGTCCCTTCTAACCTATATCTAAACGAACGATTCGACAGATATTCACATATGATGTGCACGAGAGAGTCTGGCAGGGCCATACGACGGAGCTTGAAGAGCAGGCCGTTGTGCCAGATCTTGTCGAAGGCTTTGGCGATATCTAGAAATATGGCGGCCGTGTCGCTACGGATAGAACTGTGAACGCTATATTTCGAAATGTGTTCCGTTAACCGATGAACTTGGTGTGTGGACGAGGGGTGGGTCTAATGCCGAACTGTTCGTTGATTAGCGGTTGGTTTGCCTCGACTATTTCTTTTAATCTAATCAAGATTATTCTCTCGTATACTTACCCTAGGCAGTTAATAAGGCTGATGGGTCTGTAGCTAGAGGGGAGGTTGGCGGGTTTTTTTGGGCTTACGGCTTCCTATAACTATTGCTTCTTTCCATTCGGTAGGGAAGGAGCAGCCTACTAGGGGCGCGTTAAATATGTGGACCAACAAAGAGACGAATTGGATCGGGAGATTTTTAAGGACCTTGTTCGATATTTTGTCAGGCCCCGGGGCCTTTTTGAGATTAAGGTCCTTTAAAATGGACTTTACTTCATCCACATCGGTTGGGCGAACAGGTTCGCCGGTCGGGGGCATCGAAGCCCTCTCTGTAACCTCGGAGTCCACTTCTGACAAGTGATCCGGGTCACATGGCTGATCGCTCGGTGAGTATTGCAACTCTAAACTGTCCGCGAGGCATTCCACTTTATTAGTGTCATCGGCCGCGATTGTGTTATCGGGTTTAATGAGAGGAGGCATAGTCGCCACTGTGTCGGATCGAAAGGTTCTCGACAGCGCGCAGAAAGCCTGGGACGATGGCGTGAGCCCTTCGAGTCGACTATCCAAGACTCGCCTCTGAGCTGTTCAAATTGGGATTTAACTTTTCTCCTAAGATTATTAAGGGTTTTTCGGTTTGCGGCGTTCGGGCACGCGTCGTGAGCTCTAGTGGCTGCGTTTTTACGTCTTATTAGCTCTCTGAGCTTCTCTGGGATCTCGAATCTCCCCTCGGGGAGGTCTGGGATCTCTTTTGAGCAGCTTTGGAGCGTTTCATGAATAAAAGTCGTGAATTTAGTCGCGGCTTCCCTAGCAAGATCTACTGAGTCTATAATGCCAGGAATGAGGTCGGTAAGTGGAGAGTCGTCCTCCTTGATAAGTTTGGCGAACTTTGTCCAGTTTGTAACTGTTTTGGTCGGTAGGCCTGAAGGGCTGTCTGTCCCTAGCTTAAAAACTACTGGGCGGTGGTCTGAGTCAAGTTTCGATAATGATTCTATAGAGCGCAGCCAGAGGGCGACGTTCTGTAGAACACTCACTGTCTAGAACTTCGGGGGAGCCTCTTCTTCCGGTGGGAAACCGGGGCGTCGGGGGACCTATTACTGAGAGGTTATACTTGTCTATGATTTTTTCTAAAATTAGGCCTCTTGTGCAATTTTTTGTAGAATTCCAGTTAGTGTGTTTGCAGTTTAGGTCTCCGGTCAGAAGGACGGAGTCTCCCATATTAAGTAGCAAACGAAGATCTTTTTTAGAACTGTTTTTTTCGGTGAAAGGTAAACTGACACTATGATAATTGGCTGATGGCCTGTCAGGAATATCTGGCATATAGACGCTTCGATGCTTTTTAGGGCTGCCGATGGGTCTAGTGGAACGCAGTGGAGGGACTTTTTGTAATAGATTAGTGTGCCCCCTCCTGGGGTCAGTCTGTCGTTACGTATTAATCGGTAGTTCGGTATTTTTGGATCGCGGATGCAGGGTTTTAAAATGACTCCTGTACGCACAGGACGTCAAGTTGGTGCGTCGCCGGCCACAATGACCGAGCCTCCTAGATTTAAAAGTGCCTGCAAATCACTCTCGAGCAATGTCTTGCTGGGGGATAAGTAGGTCGAAGCTATAACGGAAGATGGATGTCCCGTCATGAAGACTTGCGCGACAGACGCCTCGATGTTGACGGCAAGTCCGTTTGCGTTAAAGAAACCGAACGTTAGAGAGCGCGGCTTGACTCTCGCGAGTCTAGCGTCGGACGAAATAGAATTTCCAGTGCTGACCGCCATTGGAAAAATTATTTATTGGCTTTGAACTGCGCTTCCTTGGTGAACAACTCGGCGTGTTGTGTAGGCCCTACTTTTGGTGTGGCGGGCGCAGCAGACACGGACGGGAGGGGTTTAGCCCACGCGTTCGTGGCTGGCGCCGGGGCGGGAACAAATTTGGCGGGAGCGTGAGTCACTCCGGACGAGCCTCGCGCTAGGCGTTGGGGCATCGAAGCCCCCTTCGCCTTACCGACCATTCCCATGTACCTGCGCGGGGCCCTGGTGCATCCGCGATAGTTCGCGAGATGACCCTGGGTCTCGCACAGAACACAGCTGGGAGGTACGGCCGGGTCAGGGACCTTGCGCGGACAGTCCGGAGTCGCGTGGTCCTCCAGGCATTTCACACACCTGGGCCGCGCGTGACAATTACGGGCTGAGTGGCCGTAGTATTGGCAGTTATGACACTGCCCTGGGATACCCCTACCATATGGCTTCTCGATGCTGTATACTTTCTTACCCTCTGGTGTGAGGTCTAGCACGGCCAGTACCATATCGTACTGCCGCTTCGTATAGTTATTGAACATACGATGCACAGATCTAACTGGTAGGTTTTGAGAGCTGAGATCCCTGAAGATGGTCTCAGTCTCTATCTCTTTCGGTATACCCTTGATGACGACACGCAGTTGGCGTTCATCCTCAAGGGCATAGGAATGATACCCTATTTTCATATTTCTTAAGTAAGCCGTTAAGCGGCGATGATCCTGAGCGCTTAGCACCTGCACTCGGATACCCTGAATTGTTGAGCGCGCAGAGTTGAACTGCACGCTGATATCAATCATCCACTTGGACACGTCGTTCCAAGCCTTCTTTTCTTGGACGACAATTGGAGGAGGCAAATCTTTTTTAATCACAGCCGCTCCGGCTGAAGGCGCGGATGCGGGTGCGGAAGAGCGCGCGGGCGCGGAAGGCAACGGCGCGACTGAGGGAACAGACGCGTTCGCGGATGCCTGAGGGGCGGACGATGCGGGGGAGGGGGGGGCGGCTGGCGACAGCGCGCTTCCTTTTTCTCGCCGGCGAATCGGGCGCGGAACTCGCCTTTTTGGCGGGAGACTGTTTTAGGCTCTTAGCCTTTCTTTTAGCCGACTTCGACTTGACGGTCTCGAACCCGTCGTCGCCTTCATCGGCTTGCCCCTCGGAGTCTTCCCCTCCGGAGGCAGAATCCTCCGAGGAGCTGGCACTATTGCCCTCGGTCGTGTATGCGGAGGCGGAGGCGTCAGAGTCCTCGGCCATTTCGACGTCGGACTCCTCGACGACGTCCGCAGAATCCGCATCGGTACATACTTCTACAGTCCGGGATCGAACCGGCACTGCTGCGTCCGTTGACGCGCGAAAAGTCGCGAAATAATTCGCGAGCGTGGCATGCGCATCGGGACACGCCGCCGCGACGAACGCGAGGATCGCCTCCGCGTCTAAATTATTACTCGCCATAGTTGGCGCGAAACTAACTTACGCGAAACTAACTTGACTTACGCAATAACTGTGTCCCCTCGCCACTCGGCGAGGGGTGAGTGCCTATCGTGTACTAACGGCCCTGCCCTGTGAGGCGGGGGTGAGTACCTAAGTTAGTAAATGTACTCACTTGGAAATACCTACGTAGACTACGCTACCTAGATACAACGTAGATTGCCGCTCTCGACACGACGTAGACCTCTGCACTTAATTCTGCACTGTCGGACACTTCACTACCACTTATATAGGCACTGACACTTGACTTTTTCACTAACATTTAACTAACTATAATGTTGGCACCGCAACCAGACAAAAGTATGGCGGGGGCCGTGATGTATTCTTCCTTCCGCTCAACCCTCGCGGGGAGCGGGGAAATGGAGTCAGGGCTATGGCCCTCTTTCCAGAGTTTCTTCCGGCGCCTATCAAAATAGGCGCGTCAATTGGGGTGGGCATGGCCCGACGGGGGTTCAAGTGCCTGCGAGTTTGGAGCGCAGGTACAGGGGAGAAAAGATGCTGGGGTGGGATGAGCGTTAGCCGCCTGGGCGGTCAGTCCAGCCGGGTGAGACCCACGGTTACCCGTGGGAGGCCCAGCTTAGACGACCAGCGACCGAGGCGGCAGCTCAGGAGTCGGAATTGGGGGGTAATAGGATGTCTCTTGGGAGACGTCTGGCGTCCGGTGGTCTGGCGTGCCATGGGGCAATATCTTGAAGGTGCAGGTGGTCCGAAGCATCGGCTCGGCGGAACGCGTTGACCGCGAGCCGGCCGATGTGGTCCTCCAGGCTCTCCATCTTCAAGTCGCGGTGCATTGTTGCGTTGCGGACGAAGCCGGGAGCCTGGGTCACTCGCCGGAGGGCGAGGTTCTGGACCACCTGCAGGATGTTCTTGCGTTGATCGCTCAACAGCGCGTACCACGCCGGAGCTGCATACGTGAGGTGCGGTCTCACGTATGTTTTATAGAGGCTCACCTTGGTGCGCAGTGGCAACTTGGAGCGGAAGAGGGGGCGAAGGAGGTACATCGCAGCCTTCCCCGCATTGGCAGCTTTCTTCGTCTGGTGATTCATTTTGAGCTGGCGGTCGATGATGATGCCGAGATAAGTCACACGCTTACTCCAGGGCACTTGTTCGCCCTGCAGGCTTGGCGGAGGAGGTAGTCTGATGTGGGCTCCAAAGAGGATGGTCTGAGTCTTGTGAACATTCAGAGACAGTCTCCATTCTGCCAACCAGTTCGGCAGCAAGTCAAGCGCGCGCTGGAGCTTGACTACGGCGTGGTCTCGGTTAATCGATGTAGTCAACAGGGCGATGTCGTCGGCGTAGAGCGCCAACATCGCGTCCTGGGTTACGGGGATGTCGTTCGTGTACATGGAGTACAACGTTGGGGAAAGGATGCTTCCCTGGGGGACTCCTGCCGTGATGGGGTGGCTGCTCGATATCGCACTCTCCACCCGCACGGAGAAAGTCCTGCCGCTGAGAAAGTGGGCGAGGACTAGCGCGATATGATGCGGGACTCCTGACTTGAGCGCCTTATAGAGAAGTCCCGGGTGCCAGACGCGGTCGAAGGCGCTGGCTACGTCAATATGGCGGGGGGGAGGAACATTTTCCGACCCCGCGGTGGATGCTACTGGCAAACGTGATCGTTGGCGCGAGCGCGACCGAGATCGGCTGCGTCGCGAACCTTCACGACCACTCATAGTTGCTTCGGCTTCGTTACCCGCTCTCGGCAGTCATCGGGCCTCCTCGGTTTTACACTCGAATAAGCCCGGACGATCGAGGGGCGCGACGCGCGGAGCGACGCGGAACGCGACACGAGCGCACGCGGGCGCTGGCGAAACTCGTCAACAATTTATTATAAAATTGCGAAGAATTTCTAGAAACTGGTTTGTGACTCGAGCTGATGACACGTCCGTTGTCAGCGGCGGGCAAACAATCCCAACCATAGCGATCTGGAATGAATTGGAAGGAATTCTGACATCCTACTCCCCTTTGAAGGGGAGCGGGGAAACGGCTCCAAGGCGTAAGCCCCTTGGCCGTGATATCACTCGGCACCCATAACTATGGGTGCGTCTGTAGGGAGGGCTTATAGCCCATTTGGTAAAAATACCTGCTTGTAAGCTGGTACTGGGAGGGGGGGATGTCTAGGAAGGAAGAGCAGTAGCCACCTGGGCGGTCAGCCCAGCCGGGTGAGACCCTCGGTTGCCCGGGGGAGGCCCAGCTTAGGCGACCAGCGACCATGGTGGCAGCTCAGGAGTCGGGATTAGGAGGGGGAAGAAGATCCCTTGGAAGACGACGTTTCACGTCCGGCGGTCGAGTGTGCCAAGGAGCGATATTCTGAAGATGCAGGTGGTCCGAGACATCGGCGCGGCGAAAGGCGTTAGCCGCCAGCCGGCCGATGTGGTCCTCCAGGCTTTCCATCTTCAAGTCGCGCTGCAATGTGCGGTTGCGGACGAAGTATGGAGCCTGGGTAACACGCCGAAGGGCGATGTTTTGGACCACCTGCAGGATGCTCTTTTGATTAGGACTCGCTAAGGCGTACCAGGACGGCGCGGCGTACGTGAGGTGCGGTCTCACGTACGCCTTATAGAGGGAGAGCTTTGTCTTCAAGGGGAGCTTCGATCGGAATAGGGGACGCAGCAGGTAGAGGGCTACTCTCGCTGCGTTGGCTGCCTTCTTTACCTGTCTCGTCATCGTGAGCCCTCTGTCTATCACGACGCCAAGGTAAGTTGCTGTCTTGGTCCAGGGGACCTGCTGACCCAGCAGGCTGAGCGGAGGAGGCCTTCTCAGGTTGCGCCCGAAGGTGATTGCCTGAGTTTTGGTAACGTTCAGGGCGAGCCTCCACTCCGCCAGCCAATTCGGCAGCATGTCGAGCTTCTTGGCGGCGTGAGTCGTGTTTAGGGACTTCGAGAGCAGGGCGACATCGTCAGCGTAGAGCGCCAACAGAGTGTCCTGCTGCGTGGGAATGTCGTCGGTGTACAGTGCGTAGAGCACCGGGGACAGCATGCTGCCCTGTGGAACACCAGCGACGATGGGGTGGCAGCTTGACGTTACGTTCTCCACCCTCACCGTAAAAGTTCTGCAGTGGAGGTAGTCGGCGAGGACAACCGCAACATGGTGCGGGATGCCTGCTCTGAGCGCCTTGTGTAGGAGCCCTGGGTGCCAGACGCGGTCAAACGCGCTGGCGACGTCCAAGAAGGCTGCTACTACACCTTCTTTCTTGTTTAGGGCGGCTGCGGTAAAGTGCAGCACTCTAGCCAGCTGCAGCGTGGTAGAGTGTCCGGAGCGGAAGCCAAACTGTTCGTGTCGCGGATGGCCATAGCGATCTCAGCGCTGTTTACTCTTTAAATAGCCGCTGAGCTCACCAGCGCCATCGTGCGTTCGAGCAGAACCATAACATAATAAAATAAAAAAACAAGACAAACTATTAAATACTATATCAATTATGAAATATCACATCATATCTCTTCTATCTATTTTGCCGCCAATTATGGCGTAAGGTTTTAACGGAAACGGAAATATGAATGCTATATTAGACCTAATCTCTTACCAGCACATATAACTATCTCTATCAGTCAAAAAATTTATTATAAGTCATAAATCATCGGTCTCGTTTATTAAAGGGTTCAAATCCTGCTTCGTTCAAAATTTTTATACGCTTTTTAAATTTAAGTTTAGTAAATTATTAATGGCTTGTATGTTATAATGTTTTGTAAAATTTTTAAGATGATTTTGGGCAGAATTATTTTTATTTTACATAAAGGCTTGGAAGTAGTTCTAATGTGATAAAAGATTGTATATAATTTATAACGTATTATATTATAATATCTGTTTCTTTAAATGTTTTAAAAGTCACTCCTGTATTCATTATTTGTATCTTTATTTAATATAATGCTGTTAATAAAAAGTGTTTTACATTGTTAGTTGTTTTTGTGTTTACAATAGATGATGTTATATGACGATCATTTATTTGTTATGTAATTTTTCAGTAATTATGTGAACTTATAATAAATCTGTAAGTGTCTTGTTTAAAGATTGTTTTATTTGCTTTATATATAAGTTAGCTGACCTTGAAATTTTTATTATTACCATAAAAAGGGAAACATGTTAAGTTTGTTCAACCCTTATCACTAAGGGGTTTGAAAAATAGATAGTAGCCGTATTCATTTAAATCGAATAATGTTAAGGGCAATATTGTTTTAAATTAAATACTTTTGTTAAATAACATATTTATTTGGATAAGAATTATTTATAAAAACACCTTCGCAAATAATGAATTATTTTACAAAATATTTCGTTGGCATAAAAAGGTTAACCTTAAAAGATAGACATATGCTGTCGCGTACTTTTTTTAGAACTTTAAGGAGAACAATTCTGTCATACATGATTTTTGCGAAACTAACCGTTCATGCAACGCACGCGGTGGAAACTCAACAAGGGAAAAAATCCTTTTATTTTGAAAGATTCTTACTTGGTGCTCTGGTCCAATTCTGATCTTAGCGTGATGAAATATAACCTATAGCCCTCCTCGATAAATGACCTATCTAACACTGAAAGAATTTTTCAAGTCGGACCAGTATTTCCTGAGATTACCGCGTTGAACCGAACAAACAAACTCTTTAGCTTTATAATATTAGATTATTTATTTTATAGATTGGGCACATACAACGATGACAACGGTGCTAATGTTTAATATGTACTTAAAAATTATGAAATATATATGTATTATAATATTTCTATTTCTTCGCTCTGTCAATGAGGCAAACCGTTGAATTTCATATATGCTCTTTTGAAAGTGCCATATATCTATTTTTATTTTATAATTTCTTAAAAATTTAAATACCAAAAAACTAAAATACAAAATAAAACACTCCTCAACATGACGAAGTTCAAAATGATCAGTTTCGAATATTAAATATGTTCCGTCAGTGTACTCTGCTGTGTATATGTGAGGGCGTAAAGCTACATTATTTATATAATTAAACTATAAAATCCTACATCGCGCTATGAACAGTAAGTATATGATTGCAAATATATAGCATTATTTGGTCATTAAAGTATGAGGTGCGCCGCCTTGTTGAACTGTCCTCGCCACCTCAAGACAGGCCCTGGTGCAATGGTCGCTGCACGCTGCATGGGCGGCGCGCGCTGGTGTTGGTGGTGCAGAGTTGACCCCATACTTTAGCAGTTGTTGAGGCTTCTTGTTACGTATGTAATGAGTGAATATTGTTATTAAACTCAATCTTTTCGTGTTTCAATAACATTAAGTTTTTTTTGGAAAATATAGATATTTTTATATTTTATATCATAAATTATAGTTTTCAATGTATGTGCATTGAAAACTAAAATTTCAGTCATAAAAATAATTGCAGCAATTTTTGTGGAACCAAATATTTTTTTATTGACGTAATATTTTCCTTTTATAAATGGATAATAAATAAAACAAATAGTAGTAATATAAGTATATTTCATTGTCTAAATCATGTATTAATAAAGATTACTTTACTATAATAAACGTTTCGTTGAATATCTGTTTTTCCACCAGATTATTATTAATAATAAAATAAATCAATTTAAAATATTTTCCTACAAATAATTACTATAAAATGAGACAATACTATGTCTCTGTTAAGTATATTATTATATCGACATGTCGGTATATACTCGTAGATGTAACCTAAGTATAACTAATTAAAAGAGAAGGCGGCATTTTTATTACACCATAGAGAAATACATAACACGGCGACGGTGAAACCAAAACATACTTTAAGTAGTGACAATAAGTCATAATTTATATTGATTTTAGATTCGTTTGTCAAAACTTTTTGGAAAGAAGCCGCCTTAGTACTTGCCGGCAATATTCAAAGAAAGCCGACTCACAAAGAAAAGCCGCTAAATTTATTTACTTGTACCAACTACACAACGGACGGAGTACGGTCGACGAGCCGTGGCCGCTCAGATGTAGGTATTTACAAAATTCAAATGAACAAATTCTGCGCAGCTCTCTGCAATTACCACGAGGGCGGCCGCGACTCGTTATCCTGTGCTGTTTTGTTTACGAAGTCGAGAGAGTTGATTATTATACACGTAGGTATATACACACTCTGTCTTGTGAACAGTGTTTGAAAATAATAAATACAATTCCTTCAGTAATAAATCGAAAGGAATTTCGTTCCACCCGCGTGTCCGCGTGTCCGCGTGTCCGCGTGTCCCTTCTTGACACCTCTTTTTTTTTATTAAATTATTTACATGAGAAATTGATAAAAAAAACTACATACCGTCTCGTTTACTCATACCTTTATTATATATTGCTATCTCTTTCGTGTAAAATGTAACCTGGGACGCGTCCCACAATGGCGGAGCGCTGCAATACTCATATTTGTTATATTACCTACATATATTTAAAATATGTTCTAAATTTACGTTACAAATACATTTCTGTTATTGATAATTTAACGACACTATGACGATACAAGCGAACAAACGTGTACGTACGTACGTATGAAGCAATCTAATATTTCTTTCATTTGCACTAATATTATATGTATTGAAGATTGTTAATATTAAAACTAAAGTCACATATTCTTTAGTATTTTATTGTAGATATTAAAGCTTATTCAAATTGGTAAACAATGATGGTTCGATAGTAAGAACCATGAAATAAAATAACGAAGTAAAATTTATTTATAATATTTATTGTACGAAAATATATACATAAAGGAATAACAACACAAAATACTTACATTCAATTTAATTGGGTGAAATTTTTCGAACAATTTTTAACATAATGTAATTTTCAAGAAGATTGTATAAGTACGATACAAATAGTCATATCTTCTAATTTTGTAATGTTTTTTATAATACATATACACATTTTTATTCACAATTTAACATAAGAAAAAAGAATTATTACTTTAACATATAATGCTGGCTCTAATGTAATTAGTTCATGAATCTTAAAATAAAAAATAAAAAAAAAGTAGAATGGCGGGAGTTTTACTTAAGAGCGGCTTCTCATAAATGTTTTTATATTAAATTCCACACAATATTAATTATAATAAACCAAATTAAATTAAAATTGATTTTAAAGTTGTTTTCAAATAAAAAATAATAAAGCATTGGACGACATTCAATGTAAGTCATAATCATTTTATAAGTTACTACATGTATCTGGTCATTTTCATAGTACCTACCAAGAGTGCAGGTTAGTTTAATTCAAATATTCAATTTTGTTTTTAAATATATAATTAAATCAATGATCGGTAAATAATGTTACAGTAAGGTACCAAAATTAACTTAAAACCTTAAAATCATTTATTAAATATAATTTCTCATTAAATAATCCAATAATAATCCTAACAAATCTCGAATAAACATTATTTTAAAGAAAATGATAAACAAATATTATAAAGATAATAAAAAGTGATTTATCTTAATATAATATTAATTTTAATATTCTCAATTCCTGGATTAACAAACATGTATGAACTACTTGTGTATATAATTATATTACATTAAAGTATATGATAAAGATATTACTGGGCATATTAATGTAACAAGTTGCGAGTTCGTGTTATATGAAATTGTCAAAATTGCAGCAAAACAATAGATTCATATATTGAATGAAAATTCATATTTTAATATAGTATAGATATTGTCTTTAGAATTATATTGTTAGCAAGTAAATAATGTAGTTCAAGCGGGCGAAGCCGCGAGGTGAAGTGAGGCGCTCGTTGAGAATATACTTGTGCCCGATGAATGAGGCAGCTCTCCTGCCTGAAAGATAGATAGATACATTTCACTTTTTGACCTGAAATATCAAATATTGTATTTGTTAAAACAAATAAAAATTACTTTAAATACTAATAATAAATATATAAAGATTATATTTTTTGAGGAAATCAACACATGGAGCAGTTTTTTAAAAGATATTTAAACTTTAATAAACTCTTCAGTATGATTTACGGTAGGTTACGTTATACGTCAAATATACACATTTACTTATACAAGAATATTCCAACAGACGACGCACTGACGACAGAGATTATTCACATTCAATAATAAATTAGCATCAACTGCCTTCTGTTTGTCCTGTACTTCGAAATTGTAGGTCATTCTTAGCATTAAAGAATCATGACTGCAAACGCTACGGGTTGTGGGTTCGATGTTCACTTGAAGAAATTAAATTATAATATTTTCAAATTAAATATTTTTATTCTTGGCTCTGGTACAAATACTGGCGGTAACGAACGGAGTGTCTGAACACTATTTACTGGTTTTCTTAATCGTCTATCCATATACAACTGCAAACCCGTCTGTTGCCCCCTTACAAGTACTCACTCATGTAGCTCTCGAGCAGCGAGTGCACACAAACAAACTAAGATAAAGAGTAGCGCCAAACATATATTCTCCTCCGATCAGATTTCGTGCTGTGCTCTCCGCTCCTGATTAAAAATCGCAAACTGGATGGCCTGTAAATAATAACATTTAAGTTAATTAATTTCATCATTTTATTTATTATGAATTGATAATTGTGTTTAATTAGTATGAAATGAAGGGCACGTTGAGGTAAGCGAAGTAAAACGAGGCGCAGTACAAAAGAACGTTAAAAATTAACGTCAGTGGTCAATTGCTTCGATATTTTTTATAAATTGAAACTGAATGTAAGATAAATTTGCAGCAATACTACATTTAATGTTTGAATGATGATGTGTAAAATTTGACTGAATTTAACAACAGGAGTGCCGCAACTTGGGGTTTCCTCTGCCTATCTTGCCATGTGCGGGATACAGCGTGAAGCTAAGAGCTAAGCTGCTATTATTGTCAGTTCTCCAAAAAACTTGGAGACAATGACAACAGATGTCAGATGAGAATGGGTCTCGTTGGTATTTTAGAGAGTTTTACATACCTCGTTCTGTAATCTTCGAAATCTCTCATTATTTCTCAGACATAATGACATCTTGGTATTGAAATTTGTTAGAAAGTGGTAATGTGTAGTGACATTTAGTACTGTACTGCTACGTGTGGGACTACAATGTTAAGCTGAAAACAAAAACTCCTGCCACACCTACACGTCATATGTCTGGAAATTATTAAATATCATTTATCATTCTAGGCCTACTATCTAGCCACATTGATCCTCAATTTATACTCTGTCCCACCCTACCATGTGTGCGCTACAGAGAATCTGTTTACGTTTACTTCTACAACAAAATAAAACTACTATCAATGAAATGAAATGTTTTTGTAGACTTATGTAGTACGTATAATGAATGTCACGTGAAACTGAAAAATACTTGGGTGGCTCCGAAAAGAGCCATTTTTCTAGACGTTCCCATCAATATCAAAAACAAATATCAAATAGTTCTGACAAGAACTTTAGGTTTACGACATCTTTGTCTTCCGAAACAGGAATTAGTTCCGATAAGAACTGTTTATGTGAAACTCATTTTTCTAACAATATTTTTCTGTCTTTAACCATCTTCAGTATTCATCTTGCTTTGGTAAATTTACTTTCTTTCTTCTCTTGACGATAGCCCTAATAAGGGCTCTTTGGTACGTTCTTTGTTTAGTGAAACTAAGATCAGCCCTGAAAAGAGCGGTTTAATACGTTCTTGGCCATGAAAAACGAAGACTGTCCCCAGAACATTTACTTTAATTCGATTACGCTATTCTGTAAGAAAAAAAAAATACAATTATTCTAAATAAACGTTGTATCTAACAACGGCGAGTTTGTCAAACAAAAACTTTTAACACACAAACATCTTTAACACAACTCATACACTTGAATATAACCACTTCACTCAGTACATTTCGTTTATATCATATATTTTCTTCAATTAATAGCATTAATAACTATATAATATATAAACAACAATATTCCATTTCGGTCTTTTCTCGTGTACGATTTAAAGGATAAAATATAATTGTTCACTACACAAATTAACACAACATCAAGTAATTCTTGTAAAGTGAATGTAATGGAATAAATCTTATTTCAATCATAACTCATCATTAATCGTGCTGAAAAGTTTCACATATTAGTCTTTCTTTGTTTAACATTGTAGTTATGATGGCAGTAGCAACAGTATGAAAAGCAGAGATAATTATTAACAGCTGCAGCAGTATTAATTAGCAGCAGTATCCGTAATGATTATTGCAGAAGTGCTAGCAGCAGTGTACGTTAGTAGTATACGTAGTGGTAATATTAGTAACTTTGTTTAGATGTCTCCTATTTTATTCAAAAATATTGGCACTAACACACACTGTAATGTCTTAAATGCATTAAACACTTGTTATAATCACGTCACTCACTATATTTCACTGTTATTCTCTATTTCCATCAGTTTTCTGAAGTTGTCAGCTGTTGTTAGCCAATAAATAAAAATAGAACATTTTAACATTCAGTGATACCTTGGTCAAGATTTCAAAAACTTTACTGTTCTACTCACGTGTGCGACGAATGTTTCTGTCCCACTTTGCCAAATCCTCTCGATGTTCGGTCTAAATAGACTATGAAATTTTCCGTTTTTGTCTTTGTCACTATAAATATATAAATAACTACCGGTCTGGTGGTGTAATAATGAAATTGAAGCAAAGAAGCAGTGTTGAAAGTACTGTTAGTGGCAGCAATAGCAGTAAGTATAACCATTAGCAGAAAGCAGAAGCAGCAGCAACAACAACAACAGCAGCAGTCATCATATTAATAACTGTTATTTAACGTAGCATAATGTAAATATTGGCAAATACCATTTTTTGATTAATAAGAAGCTAAAATGAATTAGTAATTAGTAACATTTTATCAAAATATGTTAAGTAAACATGAAATTCAAGGAAGCAAGCAAGAGTTGAAATATGTAAAGTATTACAGAAAAACAACTAGCACAACACAAACACTTACGTTCACGGTATTTTCGGTTACAAACACTTTTTATGACCACTTATTTCTACAAGTCTTCTTTGTTACTAGATCTTCTTCTCTTTTTTTTTTTTTCTCAAAATTTTTTTCATAAATCTGTTAGTAAATCATTCTAAAGTAATAATAGTATAAAAAGCATTAAAAAATAAACGGCGGGACCCTGACACTAAAAATATCCGATAATGCCAAATTTATCGACGTAACACACACGAACTATAAACACTTTATTGCATTTAATAACGTGCAACGTGAAAGCTGCAATAAATTATTATATATGAAAAGTTTACTGATTTGACGCTGAGAAAATCATCACTTGTGGGACACATTAGCTGTAGCTGTTTTAATTAAGTAGTCATTTTTATCTGAGAGAAGAAAAATATATAATCATATAATATTTAGTTACTTTATAACACAAACTGTTTAAACTTAACACTAAAAAAAGTACATTTGGAAAGGAAGACCTGAGTATAACAAAATTGAAATATAGCTTTTTTGTGAATCATACAAAGATAAGAAAAAAATTACATCATCTTGGGAAACGGATAGTTCTGGCAAAAACAATTTAACGTTATAATCCAATGAAACAAATTAGTTCTGAAAAGAACCATTTTAATACGTCTTGACTCTGTGAAATAGAATTACTTCTGAAAAGAACTATTTTAGCACGTCTTACCCTGTGAAACAGAATTAGTTCTGATAAGAACTAGAGATGCCACGAATATTCGGCTACTATTCGGTATTCGGCCTATTCGGCTACTTTTTTTAATATTCGGTATTCGGCCGAATAGCATGCAGTATTCGGCCGAATACCGAATACCTAATTATGGTAAAAATATATATGGTATTATTCAAAAACATATATTATTTAAATTACAAATGGTTCATTTTCATACATAAATTCATACTTAAGTGCTTAAAATCTGTCAAAGGTAAGTTAAGATGAATGAAAACATTTTTTTCAGCATTAGTTGATAGCAAGCGATTACACTTTTCTTCATAAACAAAAAATCTTCTGGTAATACTCTTGCTGTAGACACCCACGAGACGATAGATAAATCTTAGCAAATTTTGTCAGTATTAGATACAATTTTGCGTTTGCTGACCATTATTTGTAATGGTCTGGTGACCTGTTTAGGCGGACAGTTTTCAAATAAGTATCAATTACTTAAATTTAAAAAACGTATAAAAAATTTGAACGAAGCAGGATTTAAACCCGCGCCTCTTTAAAATCCCTCCAGCGCTCTGACCAAGTAAGCCATTCGTTCTCACCTAATTTGGTCGAAATTCTTATACGTTTATTACGATTAATGTTGTTAGCATCTCTGTAGGGAGATTTTTACAAATTTTCGAACCCACAGAAAACTACCCAAAGAAAACTCGTAAGAATTATCGTTTGGCAAGAGAGAATATTATTTTATTTAATAGTTTTACTACTTTTTTAAAGTGTTATCTCTGTAGGGAGATTTTCAAGAGGCGCGGGTTCAAATCCTGCTTTGATCAAAATTTTTATACGTTTTTTTAAATTTAAGTTTATTATTTTCTGTCCTAAGTGTGAAGTAACACTTTAAAAAATAGTGAAAATAATAAATATCAATCTCGTTCGTCACATTTTTTCTGTATTTTCTCTACTTACTTTGTCCGCTCCGCCGCTCTCGTATTGAGACAAGAAGTACGTAATCATTTACCAATATTCGGCCGCCGAATATTCGGTGCTTCGGCCAATTACGTAGCCGAATATTCGGTATTCGGTATTCGGCCAAATCACTATTCGTGGCATCTCTAGTACATACTCTTAATCCGTCTTAGCCCTGTGAAACAGAAATTAGTTCTGAAAAGAACTATTTTAATACGTTCTAGTTCTGTGAAACAGAAATTAGTTCTGAAAAGAACTATTTTAATAAGTCTTAGCCCTGTGAAACAGAAATTAGTTCTCAAAAGAACTATTTAATACGTCTTGACACTGTGAAATAGAAAATAGTTCCGTAAAGAACTATTTTAATACGTCTTGACTCTGTGAAATAGAATTACTTCTGAAAAGAACTATTTTAGCACGTCTTACCCTGTGAAACAGAATTAGTTCTGAAAAGAACTCTTTTAATACATCTTAGCCCTGTGAAACAGAAATTAGTTCTGAAAAGAACCATTTAAATACGTCTTAGCCCTGTGAAACAGAAATTAGTTCTGAAAAGAACTATTTTAATACGTCCTAGTTCTATGAAACAGTAATTAGTTCTGTAAAGAACTATTTTAATAAGTCTTAGCCCTGTGAAACAGAAATTAGTTCTCAAAAGAACTATTTTAATTCGTCCTTACTCTGTGAGACAGAAATAAGTTCTGAAAAGAACTCTTTTAATACGTTCTAACGATATGAGATACGAAATTAGTGCCGAAAAGTACTTTCTAAACGTTCTACGCCTATGAAGCAGGTAAGTTCAGAAAAGAACTATTTTAATACGATTTTATCCTTTGAAACACATTACCGTTAACTATTTTAACACTAGGCTTACGGATCCGGAATTCAAAATTTATAATGAGATATCACCACAATCGCTTTATAGATTTCAATAGTTTTTCTTTCAAAAAATACATACACTTACTTTTATTCCTAAGCCTACTACTATTTGAGATTTATGCGGTATATTATAATCTATCTCTGCGAGATTCGTCGAATTGTCGGGTGGTACGGTAATATCGAAAATAGTCTTTATTTTTTGTTTCGTTCGTCTCATTTTTCCTTCAGTAGGAAATATAAGAGCATAATAAATGTTTATGGTCCGTTTCGAATTTGTCAAAATCGCGCCTCTAAGGGTAAAGTAAAGTGGGTTGTGTTATACGAATGTTTATTTTCGTCTGTTTCGGAACTGTAATTTATTGCTGCCGTTTCGAGTTTCAGAAAGTCTCTAAGAGATATATATATTTCTATTTCTTCCTGCGGACATTTCGAAAATATAATAACACATTAGATAAAATTGTCGAAATTATTGAAGACCGATCCGAGGATACCTCCGAAAAAAGCGATGAGAGAAGCGATCTGTTGGACAGGAACAAGAAATACGCATTTTTATTTGGCCAGCAAGATATTCATTTGTTTCCACAGCTCCGACTCAAAGAGGATGGGAAGACAAGCTTTCCCAGTAAATTCCAAAATAAAGTCCGTAATATAAAAATTGTAACTTACACAATAAAGTGAGAGACGACACTGAAACCAGTTGGATCTAAGTAGTAGTAGGACGCCCATATCCATGTGATATCCAAAGATATAGGCGGACCTAATGCCCGAGCTTTAGATTTGATAATTGACCAACATATAATGCAACACACAGAAACACAGAAACGGAGGCACCTTGTGTCATGAAAACAGACTGTCCAGTCTGTTTTTAGGACACGATGTGCGTCAGCTTTATTTTTAACACTATCGCAGAATAACAAAGTTTTATAGATTGAAGAGATCCGATATCGTCGAAAGCTCCCACCGCCCTCCCCCCAATGCATCAGAAACGAAATGAGATAAATTTACAAAATATCCGACGACAGCTGGACTCAGATCGAGCTTTCTAAATGCCAAATGTAACTAGTTTTGTTTAGCAATTTGAAATATAAATCGACAACCGACAGCTTTTTTTTAACTCAAAGGAAATAAAAGAATTTGGCGCGAAGGAGAGGGTCTGGTGGGCCGTGCCCAGTTCGCAATAAACTTATGCCCATATTAAACTTGTGTTTGAAATAAGAAAAGAAGATCTAGTTAAAACAAATACGGCAGCAACAAACACGCTGACTTAATCTTCATCATTTATAACATTACAAGAGTGAAAAAAAAGTGTGATATTGTAACAAAAACTAAGAATATCTTGCAAAAAAAAATGGTGATAAATGTCGGATAAGTAACTATTAATTACCCGTTAATATAATCGTTATAATTTCTATTCAGATTTTAAAGACTATTATTTCTTGAAACATTATTTGATCGCGAAGGCAAGTTTTGAGAAATAATATCTGAATCAATCATTTTCATAAACCCGTCAATTTGTCGAATGCCGTAGATATGGTATATAAGAAACGCCCGTAAAGCCTAGTGTTAATTAGTAAAATTTAAGTTTTCTTTTAACGGTGATCAGCTCCGGAAAGAGATAATATATTCTTTTTAACGTGAAACAATAAGTAGTTCTGAAAAGAACTTCGTTCTGTCACGCGAAACAGGATTGGCTTAAGAGCCGGTTAAAACTGAATCTGGCTTAACAAAACAATGGTGGTCTAGATGATAATTAAAACTGGTAAAAATTTGTGGTTTGTACACGTACAATACGTGGCTTCTCTGTTGACAAAATATAAATTATTTTAATTCCTTCCAAGCTTGGTTTTCATATTTGGACAATATGTTCTCTTCTCATGCAACTTCCACGGTACGAGTCCATCAAATATTTGTATTTCTTTCTAAGTTCCTTTGAGGGTTTATCGAATATGCGCTTGTTCCAATCATATTGGTTTAATAAAAACAGCATACAAAAATACACGTGGTCCAATCATTACATATTACAGTTTTCTAGATCTTTTTTGCATTATAAGGACCATGAAGGTCTTCATGGTGTTTTGGTTTCAGGTGTGTTTATTATAATTCTTGAGTTCATCCAAGAGATTATCCCTAAAAAGGATGTTAAATTTGATCTTTAAACTCATTAAAAAAACTTTGACGAAAAAAAAAATGGCTATGATAATATATTTATGAAGTCCCTTGTTTTGTGAAACAGTATCTATAAAAGCTTTCAAGAAACTACTTTTTTACTGCGCTTCTTTATAAAATTTTAAAATAAATTTATAAAAAGAATTTTAAAAAATGGACGTATATATATATATATATATATATATATATATATATATATATATATATATATATATATATATATATATATATATATATATATATATATATACACACGTCCTTTTAATTCTTTATAATAATAATGTTATATGTACAGAAATCAGTTTCAGACTTATTTTAAGTCTAGATAACAATTGAAGACTAAGTAGGTACTCGCATGTCAGTTGCGAGTAAAGTTTTATTTAATTATTCTATATGAAATGGAATCTCTCAGACAAAGGCTGCTCAATTTGTTTCTCAGCGTAACAATAAATAAAAACCGATACGTATGTACCTACAATTTTCTATTTACAGTAAGCTTTTGCTAACTTTTGAAATATTTTTTTAAAATTAATATATACTACGGCTATTTAAAGTATTTATTAGTAAAAATTTGTTTGCAAAAATTGGAAATATTAAATATTTTATTTCCTTAAGTGGGGATAGAACCCACAGTCGCAAGCTAGTGACCCTGCGCGCTATGACAGGTCTGTTATGCCATAGTATTTTAATACTGTTGTTTGATTTTATAAGCTTTTATCTAACTTTAGGGCTTGTATAAGGCATCCACGCTTAAGCAAGAAACTGTTCATATACAATAAACAATTCGAAGCACGTACGTACATACGTACATCAACTAAACGACGCAAAATAGGAAATAACAAAAGTAATACGTTAGAAGTATCGCGAGTTATGAGTATTGCTAACATACAAGTTACACAAATGTTCCTACGAATGTCAAAATCACCGTATGGCAAGTCATATACATATATCCCGCGCCCGCAGCTACGCTTGTTTGAATTGCTCTATATTTACTTATGTCGATTACTATATAATACTTCTTGTTCTAATAAAATCATCACTTTTAAGACAATTTCTATACATAAACTAAAATTTGAGCTAAATTAATAAAAATTGTAGCTATTTTTCGAAACTTAATATTTTTAATTGACGCAACTTTTTTTATTTATCAACAGATTGAAATAAAACAAACGTTCAAAGAAAGTTGCGTAACTGCATTTCAATCTTGGACGCCGTTTCTGAGATTAGCGCGAACAAACACAGACAAACAGAAGAACAGTTGTTTTGGGCTCTCCACAACCCCCATATACGTCCTCTATAATATTTGTATAACATATATTTCAAGTGCAGTGAGCAGTTTGTTATAAGACAAAGTTCGTATGAAATTTGGGCACAGTTATAGTTACGTTGTTTTCTATTGACTTGACTACGTCCACCATATTACAGGGAACTCAGGTAGCTAGAGGTGAGCGTGATGAGTTCAGCGTTGAGTGGCGGAATTCAACGCGCTTTGCTTTGCGAAGAAAATAAACTTTTAAATACATAGTATATTTCCTTGACACACACTTGTGCCGCTGCGACTAAACATTCTACAGGCTAGCGCGCATAAGAAAACATTAATTTAATAAATAAACTATTGTAGACCACACACTAACAAACGCTTGCCAATATGCTGTAAAGTAACATTGTAG
Source organism: Eueides isabella (assembly GCA_019049475.1). Taxonomy (NCBI): domain Eukaryota; kingdom Metazoa; phylum Arthropoda; class Insecta; order Lepidoptera; family Nymphalidae; genus Eueides; species Eueides isabella. The sequence continues at coordinate 7,408,571 of CM032411.1, read as the reverse complement.
TTTATTGTACGCGTCGGTTGGTTACGTGTGGTATAATATATACATTTATGTATATTTCTTTAAGTGGGAATCGAACTCACAACCACAGTGTTTATAATTCTGATTAAAATAATTAGAATGTCTTCAACTATGGAATTCAACGAAATTATTTAATTCCAACCAGTATAGATGTGTTGTCGTGGCGCAGCGGCACAAACGTGCGACTGTCAACGACAGGTTGTGGGTTCGAACACACTAGAGGAAATGAAATATTTAATATTTTCAAATAAAATATTCAAGGTTTTTATTTCTACACTTTAGTAAGCATAGAAATAAAAACTTTGAATATTTATCGTTAACTTCCGCTTCTCGATACGCAATGTCTCAAATTCGGCGGAAAATATGTAACGGAGTGAACACTACGTTATGTTGCTCTCTGCTTACCTCATGTGCGGGATACAGCGTGAATCATCGAGGTTATTATATAACTATAGTAAAGACAACTTAAAATGTTTAACTTTCGATCATCTAAACATTCATTATACAATCATGTCACAAGGAACCAAATTGGTGTCTTAAACTAGCCACAGAGTAAAAAGCTAATAAATATAAAATGGTTTGTTAGTGTTAATAGCAATCTTGACTGCCTCGAACTTTACTACAGTTACATACTTTAATATGTGACGTATAAATAATAAGGGAAGCTGAAATATTTAATTTATTTATTTTTATTTTAAATTCTTTATTGCACACAGGCGGGCACTATATAAAGGCACAAAAGGCGGGCTCTTAACGCTAAGAGGCATTCTCTATAAATACTACAAATGATGTAATTACAAGTCACAGTGACGTAATGCGATAGCCTATCTGTATATACGATGGTAGGTTCAGTCCCGCGGGAGATGAAGTACTTGTTTCTCCTGTCTTAAGATATTTTGTGGCGTTGAGGTACGCTACTTTACGCGACAATAAAGAAATCTGTGTAAAAGTCCTTTCTAACCGGGATGTGATTCAATATACATATTACGTGAGCTTGGAGCTAATAACTTGATTTCATGTCATGCGATACACCTACGATAAATACTGCCTAATATCAATAAATACTGTCATGTAAATGAAAAAAAAAAAATAATAATAATTGGAAAGTACAGAAAACATCAATAGTAATATGTAAAATCTAAGAATACTATAGGTAGTTGTTTATTTTCAGCTTCACGCTGTATCCCGCACGAGGCAGGGTAGGCAAAGGGAACCCGCGAACCTAGTGTTAAGACACTCCGTTCCACTTCCGTTCCCCACTTTCCGCCGAATTTGAGGCATTGCATGTTGAATAGCGTAACTCAACGCCGCGCTTTGCCTTATTACCAGAGCGAAGAAATGAAACAATAAATATTTAAATTGAAAATATTAAATATTACATTTCCTCGACTGGGGATCGAACCCACACCACAACCTGTCGGTTACAGTCACACGCTTTTGCCGCTGCGCCACGACAGGCCTCAGTGATATTTTATTATTACAATTAATTGTAGACAACGACTAGCCGTTTTTATTATGTTTCATCCTACCTGGTACATGACAGTAGACAGCGACGACTTCGGACTCACACACTCTTTAGTGTTAAATCACTTTCGTGTCTCACTTTGAGAAATCAACACATGAAATATTTTCATTGGAATTTTTTTACATTTTGTTTTGCTCCAGCGGGGATCGAACCTATAGCCTGTTTGCGTTCACATGCATGTGCAAAAAAAGATTAATTCGTAAATATTAATATTAGACAAACGCATAATAGAGAAGTTTGTATTTATTACAATTATGAAAAGGTACCTTTTATTTTGTTTTACAACGACCTAATAAATAATAAAATAAAACGCGTAGAATCACTACTACGAGTAGGTAATTATAATTTCAGCGTCAATGAATACAAGATTATTCGCAATTAATTAAAAATATTGAAATATAAATATTACAGCACTCTGAAAAATAAACAATATAATAACAAAGAAGTAACAAACATAACAGATCTGACATTTATTTTATTACAAGTAAATAAAATTCACTTTTTAAACTCACGCTATATCATTGCAATACACGACGATGAGTTTTCGAGATAGCAAAACGAGACAGAGAATTTAAATAGATATCAATATATATAACTAGTTCGAAATCGAAACCACACCGTCGTTTTTACAACGGGTATTTAATTATCAAAGCTAAAACTAAACAAACATAAGAATTCCGTCCTTTAAATATATTTATAAATTGTATAACATATATTAAACAATTTAGAAAGTATTAAGAAAATATAACATTCAAAATGGCGGACCGACATAAAAATAAAAATAATTTAAATTCAACACTTAATGTTTGTAATAGAAAAGTAATTTGCATTTTATAAATATTTCGGTCTCAATATTATAATTTAAATGAATTACATATTGAACGTGAATTAAATTGAAGTAGTCAATTGAACCTATTTCAAAAACCATTTCAAAAAGTAAATAAAATCGTACTTACGTAAACTGCCGCTCGTCGTCACAATACACTTATTTGTAACATTTAAATCAAAATTATCAAAACTATCTCTATCTTTATGAAAAGAATAAAGTACAAGCAAAGTCTTCTCTCTCTGTATTCTCTTTTCCATTACCACGACGTCGACCGCCCCCCACCGTTGTTCGACCTCAAATCATGCTAAATTGCTAATTCTTTTTAACGCGCCAATGAATGACGACGACGAGCTCGTCTAACTTTACCGCCGCCATTTTTAGTATATAACTTTAGCGGAAACGGAAATATTCATCCTATTCTAGTCCTTATCTCTAAGCAGCACGGGTGATTATTGGTTGTATAGTTTTTGTAACCATCATAATTCATCGGTCTTTCATTTAATAGAACTTGTATTAGTTTTTATGTGTAGTACATATGTTTGTATATATTATAAGTTATAATTAATTATAATATTATTAGAATGACTTTAAGTATATAATTATTCTTATTATAAATATGGGCTTGAAAATAGTAGTGTACACGTTGTAACGTTTATAGTCAAGAATAATATTTTTAATTTATTGTAAGTAAGTAATAGAGGAATATACAATTACATTTAAAAATCTGTTACTTTAATTGTTTTAAATATTTTTTTTATACATGTAATAGGGAATATCCTACTTTTATTTTAATAAAAACTTTTAATAAAAAGTAAATTATATTTTTTTTGCCTTTTCAATAGATGGCGTTATTTTATGTTTTTACGGCTTTTTTATAACAAATAATTATTCTTAGTTAAATGAATTTTGTAAAACATATAAATATTGTTCTGCACATAAATGATATTAATGGTTTTCTAAATACACATTCGAAAAGTAGAACAGTATTTTATAGATGACAACAAATATAAAATTACAGTCTATAATTATGTTTTGTTTTTAATACCTCAAATTCAAATATTTTCAAAATAAGAAGTTACAAGCTTCGTTTTTTTATCTGTAATTTACAGATTAAAATATTAAGTTTTCTTTTATTGAGATACTACAAGATATTTACTGTAAATATAAAATAGTTTCTGTGATCTGTCTTTGTCTGATTTGCATGTATTTAAAAGAAAACGAGAAATTACTTAAAATATTTTAAAGACAGTTTACTTTAAATAAAATTATATCTTTATCATCTTTAAAGTGCAAATAGACGACCGAACTTGGTTTGGTTAAACCCCAAACAGTCCGGCACGGCCTTTGCGCCAGACGACCAAACAGCGAGCCGTACCGTCCAGCAATGTTTTCAGCTTGGGAGTTTTCCCCTAAATTTAGGGAAAAATTTAAGTGAGGGAAACTTTACTGAAAAATTATTTAGGGTATTTTTTAAGGAAAACAACAGCTGGAATAAGAGACTTCATTAATAAGAATGTTTTGTTTTAACTGTGTTTAAAAAAATAAACTATACTAGATACGTTTTTATATATTCATTATATAGCATGTTCGTGGTAGTATAACCATTAAACGATAAAATATATATTACTTAATAATTATTACGCGTAATAAGTAGTATTTTTGAGCAAGCAAAATATATCGAAATTATACTAAGATCATAATGCAAACTGAAAGAAAAAACAAAAATTTTCTAAATTTCTAGAAATATCAATTAAAATAATAGAATAACAGAAACAAAACCAAAATAAATAAAAAAAAAACAAAATGATAACGAAGGCTCGAACAAGGTCATTTAGATATTGAGACCGCCGCCTCCCAACTGAGCCAATACATGTCTCAACACTATTGCGAATATTACGTATTTATATAAAATATTAATTTTTAAACATTAGATATTTTTACGTATTTTTAAACAGTAAACAGCTGTGAGTGGATTTATTCTATTTATTATTATATAACTTCTATTTTAATACTTTAAAAGAGTACGTCATTGTCAATTTTATTTTATATAATAACAAAGCAAGTGTATGTACTTTAATTTGTAAATTATAAATAAGTGGATTCGTCAATTATTTATAATTAACAAATTAAAGTATCCTTGCTTACTGTAAATAATTAGGGTGAATAGTGAAATCTGAACTTATATTTATTATTTAATTTTAATATACCTATAGAAGAGATGGAAAGCCGACTTAATATTTATTATTTAATATCAGTATACCTATTTTTACGTTTTTTAGTATAAGTAAACATTTATGACTATTATAGTTCGTATTCAATGGATTAGAGCAGGTCTTGGAATATGACAAAATTTACAATTCTCCCTAATATACGATTTTTGTATGACGTATTATTTACGATCCTTGCATACAAAAGACGAGTGATGAAAATAGTCTTTATATATCTCCTATTCTTATCCAAAACAATGTTGTCTTATTGTTACGACGTGTACCGCTTACGGTGGCCTAATAGCAACTGAATCAAAAATTGGTTTGGTTCGCCATCCACACGATCAAACATGGGTCGGTCCAAACCACGTACTGAATTGAAGTTGCTCCGCGCAAGCCTGTCTGGAGTGAAGTTGGTCCGCACCACCTTTTTTTCGCCGACCCGTGCTACACACGATCGAATATGGCCCGATGGTACACGTCGTAACAATAAGACAACATTGTTTGGATAAGAATAGGAGATATATAAAGACTATTTTCATCACTCGTCTTTTGTATTCAAGGATCGTAAATAATACGTCATACAAAAATCGTATATTAGGGAGTATTGTAAATTTTGTCATATTCCAAGACCTGCTCTAATCCATTGAATACGAACTATAATAGTCATAAATGTTTACTTATACTAAAAAACGTAAAAATAGGTATACTGATATTAAATAATAAATATTACGTCGACTTTCCATCTCTTCTATAGGTATATTAAAATTAAATAATAAATATAAGTTCAGATTTCACTATTCACCCTAATTATTTACAGTAAGCAAGGATACTTTAATTTGTTAATTATAAATAATTGACGAATCCACTTATTTATAATTTACAAATTAAAGTACATACACTTGCTTTGTTATTATATAAAATAAAATTGACAATGACGTACTCTTTTAAAGTATTAAAATAGAAGTTATATAATAATAAATAGAATAAATCCACTTACAGCTGTTTACTGTTTAAAAATACGTAAAAATATCTAATGTTTAAAAATTAATATTTTATATAAATACGTAATATTCGCAATAGTGTTGAGACATGTATTGGCTCAGTTGGGAGGCGGCGGTCTCAATATCTAATTGACCTTGTTCGAGCCTTCGTTATCATTCTGTTTTTTTTTTATTTATTTTGGTTTTGTTTCTGTTATTCTATTATTTTAATTGATATTTCTAGAAATTTAGAAAATTTTTGTTTTTTCTTTCAGTTTGCATTATGATCTTAGTATAATTTCGATATATTTTGCTTGCTCAAAAATACTACTTATTACGCTTAATAATTATTAAGTAATATATATTTTATCGTTTAATGGTTATACTACCACGAACATGCTATATAATGAATATATAAAAACGTATCTAGTATAGTTTATTTTTTTAAACACAGTTAAAACAAAACATTCTTATTAATGAAGTCTCTTATTCCAGCTGTTGTTTTCCTTAAAAAATACCCTAAATAATTTTTCACTAAAGTTTCCCTCACTTAAATTTTTCCCTAAATTTAGGGGAAAACTCCCAAGCTGAAAACATTGCTGGACGGTACGGCTCGCTGTTTGGTCGTCTGGCGCAAAGGCCGTGCCGGACTGTTTGGGTTTAACCAAACCAAGTTCGGTCGTCTATTTGCACTTTAACAATGAATGCCACTAAACGGGCAAGCGCGAGTGGATTTACAACTTTACTTGCACGCCCGGTTCTGCTTGTACAATTAATAAAAAATAAATATAAATAAGAATTATATAAAAATAAATTAATTATTATACTATCATAAACTTAATATACATTAACCGCTACAATTTAATATTAATATAATTCAGTTTATGTTTAGACTTCTCAACCTCCGAATGAACTATCGACACTAAAACATTTGTTTCCGAACTTTGAGAACGTTGTTTAGATAAATATGTAGAATTAAGTAATTCAAGCGGGCGAAGCCGCTAGCCAGTCGTTAGTAAGTATTTAATATTTCCATTTGTGGTTTAAGTTTGTGAACTCCATATGCAATGGATTTTAGCGAAAAGTGAGAAACGGAGTAAGTTTTAAGCAATGCGTGTTGAATGGCAGTAACCGTCGCATAGTTTTGTCACCAGTAATATATGTACTGGTCCAGTATAAGAGATACAGATTGATAAAATAATAATTTTAAAAAATGCAAAAAGTGGGGTCTTTCCGCTATCATGACAGCGAGCCACCTTGAGCGGGAGCGATTATAATCAAACTCCATACAACGCTTCGGGCGCAGACTTGTGTCAGCGCCGCGTGCGAGGAATCGGGCTGCTAGTGAGCGTGGTCACTGCGGAGTTACACCACTGAGGGTGACATCTGAACGAGCCAAGTTAGACCAGATTGGCGACTGGCTTGTCTCAAGGCAGCGGACCCCGCAGAAGAAATGGAATTATCAATATATATAGATATTTATTCATTAAAAGTTCATAGCGCGATCTAGAACGTAATTATAATTACTTTTTTCGCTTTACTTTGTGTTTTGCGTCTGCAGGAATGGAACTTAGTGTTAAGACAAGTTTAACGTTCAAAACTTATTTGTGATGAAGTAATTAATTAATATGTTGTTGCGTTAGAATATGTGTAGCTAATACACAGTTTAAGTATTTAAGAGGGTTTGTAGAGTTTTATAAACTATACTATCTGCTGTTGGTGACTTTTGCTTTTGATCTTAGGAGCAGTGCCATCTATGAAGAAGTATGAAATTATTAAATAAAAAAATGAAAAAACTGACTTAAATATACATCTACAGTTACATGCATGAACTAAAACGCAGAAATTACTGTTGATTATTTCAAAGCAAAGGTATTATTTATACAAATACTGAATCATGATTCCTATTGTAATTGATCAATAACAACAATAATGAAAAAATATTTGAAAAAAAAAATTCTTCATAGTCAAAATAAATATCGAAAGCCTTCGTTGAGTATAAACGATAGATGGCATTATTTTTAATTAGTACAATATTACTTTCCGGACAAATAAAATAAAAAAAAAATGAAACCATTATATTTTAATTTAAAATAAATTATAAATTACGAAAATTATAAGTTAAAAGATACTGACATATTATTTATATTAGGTAGAAAGGCCCAGCTTAGTTGTCCAAGTCGCGCTGTGAATACCTAATCACTGTACATATACATATAGTATACCTACACTATACACTATATAAATATAGCGGGCAACTTTAATAAAACAATACTTTTGTTTGAACTTCTCGTTGTATCCCGCACGTAGTAGGACAGGCAGAGGGAACTAGGAAACCTAGTGTTAAGAAGTGTCCATGAAGATACATACGTTCCTTCCGTCCGGTGCAAAGTCAGAATTTTAGACCGTATTTTTGAAGCATTGTGTGTCGAGTGGCAGAACTCAACGTCGCACTTTGCCCCATAGCAGAGCAATAAAACGAGAATATTATGTATTATTTTTTATTTCCTTGAATGGGATTGCACCATACATTAAAAGTGCGAAAATGTGTTTGTATATTTGCGTGTCCGTCTAAACCTTACACTGGAGCTACTTGCTGTTTTTATTGAGACTGGTTAAAGGAGACGCGAGAAGTTGGCTCTCTCCAATTCAACTCTCCAGTAGACTGTGTGTCTGTGGCTCGGTCACTTACCTCTCTGAAAGAAGGATGTACAATAATAGTCTAAGCCTGAAAGACAAATATTCAAATATCAATTTGTAAAATGAAGCAAGGACAGAAAACAAGATGTGTAAATGATAAGATATTAGAACAAGTGAATGAGGTAGTATATCTAGGAAGTATGTTAAGTAGAGATGGAAGATACGAAATGGACGTGGAAAGGCGTAATGCTGCCGATAACAGCCATTTAGCCATTTTAACGGTGCCGTAGCTGCATGAAGAGATATACAAAACGGACTTACCATTCTCTTCATTATGTGTATCCAGTAGCGTCGATGTCACCGTTAGAATGAAGAACGTCCTCCGATGGTTTGGGCACGTCGAGCGAATGAGTGAAGAAAGAAACAAAAGATTTATAAACAAAAAGTTTGTGGTAATTTTTTTACTATGTTTTAAAGTGTTATACCACACTTAGGACAGAAAATACTAAACTTAAATTTTAAAAAGCGTATAAAAATGTTTTGAACGAAGCAGGATTTGAACCTGCGCCTCTGGAAAACCGTTCCAGCGCTCTGACCAACTTTCCAGAGGCGCAGATTTAAATCCTGCTTTGTTCATAAATAAATTATACGCTTTTTAAAATTTAAGTTTAGTGTGTGGTAAATATTTAAATTATTATTTCAAAATTTTTTTATATTTAAGGTTATTTATTCATGTAATTTTCAATATTATATTTTGTTATCATTTTCTAAAGACTTCTTGATTGTTTTATTTCTGTTAGTTCATAAATAAAAAAAACTTGTTTCAATATAAAGTATTTTATTAAACAATAACACAATTATTCAATTTAAAAAGAACAAAATAAAAGTAATGTCATACACTTAAAAATATTTGTAGTCCAAAACTAATCAAATTCTTAATTTTCATTATTTACTTCAATCATCAGTCTATGTAAATGCTATAATAACATAATATATACTAATAAACTAAAAAAGACATTATTATTATTTTAAAATAAAAAAAAAATAACAAAATGTTATTTGAAATGTAGAAGGAAGTCATTTATTTAAATTTAGATTTAAAATTGTTTCCTTTTATTTCTTAATATAAAAATAATATAACTATTAATATTTAACAAGTGACTTTATCATAAAGACTAACAACATTTATCATTTGCCATATTTAATATGGCAGTAGTACAATTAAAAAAAAACAATCATATTTATTAAAATATAAATCTTTGCCATATACAATGTTTTCTAGCAACACATAAAACAATAGTCACAGTCTTCTGGTTTAAAGTGATAGTACACACAGTAGGTGCACTTCTCACACCAGAACCTCGGGTCTTCCAATAGCTGAGCTCTTGTGACCATGTCCAGAGTGACCACGATGTGCTCCAGATCATTTATCACTACAGTACGACACATGGAACAGATGGGGCGACGCACAAAATGAGTCTCCGGCCACGGCCAGACACAGTTCATTGTTAGAGACACTCCGAAGTCTTGCTTGCTCAGGTACTTGTTTACGTTCATGATAACAGGAGTTCCACTAGATGACATTGTTGATCTGTGAAATAAAATTCGATTTTAGTTCCTTTTTAAATTACGTAGGTACTGTATCCTGCATAGATGGAAGCCAAAGGGAATGTCGGTTCTCGAGCTCGACTCGGCTCCCAACACTGTTGTTTTCAATACATTGAGAGTTAGATGGCAAAGCATACTGCCGCGCTGTGTCTTATTGCCAAAGCAAAAATATGAACGAGTCTTACAAATAATATATTCAACAAGTTATAATAAAATATGGTCGTTTATATCGGTCAAAGTAATATCCATGCCTTGTGTTCTGCAGTACAGACATTTTTTTCTGCCTAATTTTAGAGACATTATCCGTTAAATAGCGGAACTTAACACCGCTTTTCGTTATAAAGCAGACTTTGACAGATAAAACGCAAAAATTTTAAATTATTTTATGACTTCCGTTGGATTTTGAAAACACAACATCCACGTTACTGGAGGAGGGTCACGCAAAAAGCATGAGACCCCTCTAAGGGCCAGTATGAAGATTGAAGATGAAGAGGTAGATGACAGTAGACATAGGCAAGGCGAAACAGGTATGTCGAGTCGAGACCCTATCATTTAGTGTTCTAACACGTAAAGCTATTTAATATTAACATAAAATATTGATTTCTATCTTTGTATACCAGTAATTTAAGTTTTAGAGGCCTATTTCTGAAGTAGCCAAATTTTAACACAAGTCGTTTTACCATTAGCCACCATTTTGCATACTAGATATTTCTTTTAATAAAACGTTAGTACTTATAATTACTCACTCGTTAGGAAGTCTTTCGTGATCGATATTCAACTTCAGCTAAGCAGAAATAAATGACAATGTGTTTAAAACGGTAAGTAGAATAAGTATTAATTTCATTTCTTAATGCCTGAGTGAGGAGACCAAGTTAAAATTAAAATTCAATAATTACCTACTTCTCTCTTTCAAAAATTTAAATTGTGTTTTGTTCTTAGCTAGATATTGCCATATTATAGATTAAACTATATTTTAAATATTTATTATTATTCATTTCGAAACAAATAACAAATACTTATTTAACTGTGTATTAAAAATTGAATTTTATATTAAAATCAAGATCTATTAAGTTTTACACAAAAATTAAATGTTTCTTTATTTTTTGTAGATATTTTTTATAAACAACATTTTAAAGGGAATCCCCGATACCACGTTGAATGTTGTCGTTAACTGAAACTAAAGAAAATGCAAGAATAGTGCTGTACATGTCGAAATTCTCAAGCTTTGTTTATCGAATATGTAAAATATTATTAGTGTTATGAAAATCGGTATTTCGTTTATTGAGTACTTAATAATTAGAAATTTTCCGAAAAGATTCCCTATTACAGCTATTATATTAATTATCTATTAATAAATCTGGAGTAAAAGCTCTATAGCTAAAGGGATAAATTAGTGCCAAACATTTTCCTACACAGTTTTGATAATAATTGTTAATTAAAACATAATAACGTTACGTTTCATATTTAAAAACTCTGATGTTTCACTCATTGTGTTCATTCTATATTATTCAATTCTAAATCTCGGTGGAATAACCAATATTAGCTTCACGCTGTAGTCCCGCATATGGCAGGGTAGGTAGAGGGAACTTGGGAACCTAGTACTAAGTCACTTCGTTCTGTTCCCCACTTTTCGCTGAATTTAAGGCAATGCGATTATGGTTGTCGAGTCGCGGAACGTCGCGCTTTGTCTTTTTACCAAGGCGTATAAAAATATTCAATCATTCTAAATATCAAATATTTCATTATTACGAGTAGGGATCGAACTCACAATCAGTCATGTTTACAGTCACACGCTTCTGTTGCCGCGCCAAGACAGGCCTCAATATAACTACTCGACTTTTTTATTTATATATGTATTATTGTAGTTGAAATACAAAGCCAAATTAAAATAGCCAGAACATAGCATTTTATAAGACACAAAAAGCGTTCTTATCATTTAGCTTCATCTGTCAGACAATTTTTAGGTTTTAAATCAAAAAATAAAAAAGAATTAGTGAGTTTATATAAAATATTATTTTTCACAAAATTTTAGGATTTGTGAGAACTCGTTTATTGAATTGAATATTTAAACAAAATTTTATAAACCTACATATGCTACAAAGTATGTAACTGCTATCTGTAGATACACAGGTACAGGCAACGTCATATGCATGCCATAAACATATGTACAAACAAAAGTTATCGTCTTCAAAGTACAATTATTAAAATACTGATTTTGAACAGATTTTTATATACAGGAAAGCAGTGCTCATGGAATGCTTGAATATTATATTTAAAATAACTTACATTATAACTTTTGAATAGTGAAACTTACTTACTTTTGAATTTTTATAATGAAATTTTCAAGAGACCGTACTGAGGACTCGGTATATTAACAAATTTTTATATTGTTAATTTTATTACGATATATTTAAAAGTATTAAAATGTGTATATTTATAATAATTTAATAATAGTCGTAACATATTAATATTAATAAAAAAATATTACTTTAAATAATGAATTAAAAAAGATAAATGGATAATACATATTACAAATAGATTGTTTTATAGTCTGTGACGATATGGTTATAAATCATAATTAATTATCTGTTAAGTTATTAGATTAATACAATTTGCTCTTTGAATTGTTGTGTCGGTCGTTTCAAATTAAATTTAAAGCTTGCCGGCCAGTTCAAACTTCAATGGGTACTGTGTGCTATGTGCTATGTAAGTACGTTATTGGATGTTTAAAACTTGTATTATAAATTTATTTAGAACTCTAATTTTATTTCTTTTATTCGTATATTTAGTTTATTATTAACTAAATTAACAATACATCAATACATGAATTAATGTATTATTACTTGATGACAAGACAAGAAGACAAAAAAGTTTATTTTATTCGTATTTGTGTTAGAATGGGATATTAAAGGAAAACAGTAATAAATAGATGATATAATATAATTATGTGGAATCTAGTTAAAATAATTCTGGATTTCAATATGCTTATAAAATATCTTAAATAGTAGGTAGTTGGGTATTCTAGTGGCGGCCGCCACTGCGGCTAAGGTAGGCTATTCGAACGAAATAATTTCAATATATTGTAATTAAAGCTATTAAAACCCTATTATTTTCAAAGTATTCTGCTAAGTATATTATTTTTAAACATTCATCTTTTAAATTCCAGTTGTAATTTGAAAACATATAGCCACGTGCTGTGTCATCAGTCTAGAAAGTGCAACGTTGGAACAATTGCATGAAGTAAGTAGGTACTTTAATTATTTCAAATATTATTAGAAATGAGAAATCATTGATCGCTACTATAAAAGATTGGATTCCACAGTGTTTTTTTTATTTGTTTTCACCAACGTTCATTTATGTTTATTGATTTTTAATAACTTTTTGCAAATGTTAAATATGTAGCAACTATATTAAAAGTTTTATTTGCGCTTACAAGGTAATTGTAAGCTGTTACAATAACATTTAATTTTTGAAAAATTATAGTTATTTGGATTACAAACAACTTAACTAAGTAAATACGACAGACAGTGGGTTCGCACTTGAGGAAATAAAATATTTAATATTTTTAATTTGATTTCCCCGCTTACGTATCGAGGCAAAGCGCGGCGGGAAGTCCCGTCAGTCAACATGATTTGCCTCAAACTCGCCAAAAAGTTGAACTGAAGTGTCTCGATGGAGACGGAATGTATTAACACTTGGCTTCCGAGTTCCCTCTACCTACCTTGCCGAATGCGGGATTCAGCTTTAGCTATTTAGTTTTAGCTATTTTATGAAAAGAAATACTTTTTGCTGGACTTATTCACCAATAAATATTTTTGTAATGACAACTATAATACTTATTCTATTACTACAGCAGGCTAGGAGAGGGAACCTGGGTACACAGTGTCAACATACTCTATTTCCACTAAACATAGTAGTTGCTTGACACACACTGACATAGTTGAGTCATTGCATGCTTCATAAACAGTAGGTTGTTGAAGTATACATTGTTTTATGTTGATTTATTGTCTTACAAGAGAGAGGAAATGACCAGATCCTGTAATGGCTTTGAACCCACAATCATGTTGTTATCACTCAGTACTGTCACATTGTAATACAATGGACTCAGTATTACTTTATAACTACACTACATACCAGCTTTGCTTTGTAATTATTTTTACATTTTTGGAAGAAACAATAACCTTGTTCCTTATGTGACATGTTCTTAGTTTTTTTTACTTATTAATATAAATAATATATGTCTTATCAATTTGACATAAAATTTTAGACAAGATTATCATATATTTTTCAAAGAAAATGTGAATATTTTATTTTATATGAGTGAGTATCAAACCCACAACTTATAATGTTTACAGTTTTGTGCCCTTGCACCATGACAAGGCCTTACATAGTAAACATATACAACATTTCTATTAAATATATAAAACAAAATTGTAAAATAAATATTTTGTTGTTAATTTTACAGATGGAGGAACAAAAATAAAGACATGTCCCACTGAGTTAGCAGTAACTTTAGTGAACTGGTAGTAAATTGTCTAACATTCAAACAAACGAAGCTTCTAACTTCTTATTTTGAATAAAAATATTTGAATTTGAGTGGAGTCAATAAGTGATGTAAAGAAACTGTAAATGTTCATACAAGTTAGAAATATGTTGATTACAAATGAGTTGGTGCTGAATGAGGATGTCATAGCAGAGCTGAGGGTGTGGGTTCAATTACCTGAATTTATAAATATTTTTAGTTCCTGATTTGTTCATAAAGAATTATCAAGAATCATTTAGTTGATTATAAAAAATGTTCTGTAATTGAAATTAAGTAAGTAAATAATATATAATTAAATATATAAATGTCAAATTAATATACATATATATAGCTATTGCTATAAAGTAATGCTCCACCTGTAATTATGTTTTGTACTCTGTTCTTATTAGTTCTTTACTGTTCGCCGGATGTCATTTGCGTCACCACGGACAGACCGGTTGAGGCAAACCTCAATACTGTGATTTGTTTCGACAACTTGAGCAGAGAAATGAAAATATTTACTAATTAATTTCATCAACTGGGGATCAAACCCACAACCAGTCACGTTTACAGTCACCTGCTTGCTGTCCTCCGGCACCATAGCAGCTCTCAAAATAATATTTTTATGTAATTAGTTCTTTTAATTTTTGCTAAAAATTTCTTTTTCATAATTTTGATTTAAATGAGATATTTTATTAACACGGCGTTGAATACCGTCATTCAATGTTTCCAATTTGGACCATTGTTTGAAGCAAAATAATATATTTTATTACAGGAAACAATAATTTGAGTAGAAACAAATTACACTGTTATTTCAATGATAATTTCAGCGGGCGAAATGAACGCGATTCGGCGAGCGAAGCGAACGTGGTTCGGCGAGCGAAGCGAACGCGGCGAATATCAAGTAAGCTATTTTAATAACATAATACAGAATGCTTCAGAGGCTGTTGTGTGTCTTTGTGTGACACTACTATGGTGGGTTCTGTTCTCGGTTGTGGTAATACATAGTTTAATATGTAGTTGTGTTCACTCCGGAGACAAGACTACAGTGCGGGGTTAAGTTACGCTATCAAATTATAGAATTAAATATATTGAGGGTAAAAAGTGCGGTACAAATGATAAATAAAACACAGTAACGTAATTAACACTTGAAGTCTGTCATATGCACTCAATTAAATTAAATATTTATTTTTTTTCGCTCTGGTAATAAGGCATTATTCGGCGTTGAGTTCCGCCACTCAACATGCAATGTCTCAACTTCGATGGAAAGTGAGGAACGGAAGGCAGTGTCTTAACACCAGCTTCCCAAGTCCCCTCTGTCCACCACCACCCCGCCATGTGCGGGATACAGCAGGAAGTTAAATAACATAATAACCATTAATTGAGTGATAAAAAAAACACAAATACAAGTATTCAATGGTATTATTTTTTATTGAAATTGTACCTTATTTTAATTAAACAGTTCTTTTTTTTGTCCAATAAAACAATGTAATCCATTACAGACGCAGTGCGGTGTTGTACGCCACCAACATGTAGAATAAGTGAACATGTAACATGGATATATCAACTATGTTAGTACATACAGTACACTCTCACTCTCACTATGGACTGAAGCAGGACTATATATAGCCCGTGGGCTGTGTGTGTGTGTGTGTCTGTACATCTTGTTATTAATAATTCTTACAAGTCAACTTTTCTTACACTTATTTTTTTATCTTTATTTAAAATGTTCTCGGGATTTCACCTCTTAACTCTCAGAAACTGAAAGCAAAGCTGCCCGAGTCTGATTACTAGAGAAGAATATTTGAGTTTATAATACTTATGTGACATTTTTCTTAATTTATTTAACTGAGATTGTTAAATATAGAAGTGGACTAGTTTTAGTTATTAATCATATAAGTTGATATGTGACCTGATGGTTGGAGGTTGTGTTCCCGGTTAAGGCAAATTTTGTTTTTTAATGTAAGATTTAACTATATAACTAAAGGTATGAATAAATTATTTTTAAATAATGATTTTCTATTTAATATAGTAACATATATGATACACTATTGTTTAATTTAATTATTCTCCGGTGTTGAGTACCGCAATTAAACACAACATGTTTCTAGATTGTAGGGAACTGGAAAGTGTTTTGTGAATTATTTCTTTATATTTTATTGTAAGTAGAGCTGTGATTTGAGATTTTTATTAATGTGGAAATTGTTTTTAATTTAATATTTTGTATAAAAAAAATATTTTGAATTGATTATTGAATATTTGAGAACTATTTCGCGAGCGTGGCGTGCGCGAAGCACCTCGACGTAGACAGCCGCTCTCACTTCACTCCTGTCGACGCCTCACTTCCACTCAGTGACAGTCATTGTCACTATAGTGTCTGTCTTTATTGTTCTTACTTCGTGCTGGCATTTATACTTTGTGTGTGTACGGCGAGAAGAATGTGTTCCATCCTGCCCGAGAGCAGGGAGACAGATTCAGGGCTTTATGGGCCTTCTTCCTTCCTGGCGGTCTCTAACTTCTCGTTAATACGAGCGTGACTGAGGCGCAGGTACAGAGGTGTAGGCGGGGAGGATGAGCTGTGTGCCACCTGCGCGGTCAGCCCGGCCGGGGAGAGGCGGTCGAGTGTGCCGCGGGGCGATGTCCTGTGGGAGCGGAGCCGGCGGATGTGGTCCTCCAGGCTTTCCATTTTCAAGTCGCGATGCAAGGTGGCATTGCGGACTATGAATGGTGCCTGGGTAACCCGCCGTAGGGCAAGGTTCTGGACCACCTGCAGTGACTTCTTTTGTTTTGTACTTAATAAACCGTAGTACGCGGGAGCAGCATACGTGAGGTGAGGTCTCACGTATGATTTGTATAGGTTCAATTTAGTTTTCAGCGGCAGCTTGGATCTAAAAAGTGGGCGGAGCCAGTGAGTGGCAGCCCTTCCCGCATTTGCTGCTTTCTTTACTTGGTAATGCATCTTCAACCGTGATCAATCATGACGCCGAGGTAAGTCCCGCACCTGCTCCAGGGGACCCGCTCGCCCTGCAGGCTAGGCGGAGGAGGTAAACGTTGTTGAGTTCCGAAGAGGATGGTCTGAGTCTTCCTTACGTTTAAGGTGAGTCTCCACTCCGCTAGCCAGTCCGGCAGCAGGTCAAGTGCGCGCTGGAGCTTAACCACTGCGTGCTCACGTTGGATGGAAGTGGCCAACAGGGCGATGTCGTCGGCGTAGAGCGCCAACATCGCGTCCTGGGTAGTGGGAATGTCGTCGGTGAAGATGCTGTACAGGGTCGGGGAAAGGATGCTTCCCTGTGGAACGCCTGCTGTGATGGGGTGGCTGCGAGAAACTGCACTCTCCACCCTCACGGAGAAAGTCCTAGCGCGGAGGAAGTCAGCCAGGACGCGCAGGATGCAGTAGGGGGCCCCTGTTTTGCGTACTTTATACAGGAGGCCCGCATGCCAGACGTGGTCAAACGCGCTGGCTACGTCGAGGAAGGCTGCTACGGCACTCTCCTTCCTATTTGCGGCTGCTGCGACGTAGTGAAGCACCCTGGCCACCTGAAGCGTGGCTGAGTGCTCGCTGCGGACGCCAAACTGTTCGTGCCGCGGATGGTAGTGCAGCCAGAGAAGCGGTAATAGTAGCCTCTCAAACAGTTTGGCCACCGAGCTAAGAGAATGTCGTGGATTCTTGCCTGCCTTGGGTATCGTAATTACCAGGCCCTCCTTCCACGCCTGGGGAAGGCATCCCAGGCGTAGGATGGCGCTGAAGAGCCTGGTTAACGCTGCGATGGTCTTCCATGGTAAGTGGCGAAGGGCCCCGTTTGTTATGCCGTCTTTCCCCGGGGCCTTATTTGGTTTCAGTCTGTCTATTGCCTTCCTTACTGCGGCCGGTGAGAAAACGGGCGGTGGAGGCAAGCTGCTGTCCCTGCCCATCCATTTCCATTCCATTTTCGAATGTGTAGTATGCTGTTGGCCCTATTGGCCTCTACAGCGTCACCGGGCTTTGGGAGGCCGAGCTTAAAGAGCTCTGATCTTAGCTATGGCGCCATCGAAGGCGCCAACAAATGAGATCACGGTGTCGCAAGGGCGTCTCCTGTGAGACTCGGACCGCGACTTGCGTACACCGTTTGTAGTGGGGGACTTTGCTTCGCTCAGTCCGAGCTAGGCCTACTGGGTAGGGCTCTTGATGCCCTATTGGAATTTTAATTGCGGGCTCCTCTCGCGTCTAGGCGCGATTGGGCCACAGAAAAACTGGGACCTCGTCTCCACCGGCGGGGACGGTGTATGTAGCGTGTGTGTGTGCGTCGGTGTGTAGTCCTACCTACATATCTAGCGTCGTTCGCTTTTGTGATGGGGTCAGCATCATCGGTTAAAATATCCCTGGGTCTTGAGGTCGGCCCCAAGCCCGGACGTTTGACGTATGAGCACGCGTTTACTACCAGCGGGTTCGGATGTGTCGCGGCACTGTCGAAGTAACTGCTCGACAGTTTTCGACAGTGCTCTTTGACGGAGTCTATTTTAATGTCTCTGTGAAGATCGACGTTACGCATGTACCACGGCGCACCGGTGGCTATGCGTAAGAAACGGTTTTGGATTATTTGGAGTTTCCTTAGGTCAGTCTGTGCGAACACTACACTGGCGTAGGAGAAAATGGGTCTGACGCAAGTCTTATAAATACGGATCTTATTCCGTAACGAAAGTTTGCTTTTAGAGCAGATAAGCGGATAAAGGCGACTGACTACGAAAGCTCCTTTGTTGCGAACGCAGGTAATATGATCTTTAAATGACAGTTTACTGTCGAGAATGACTCCTAGGTATTTGGCCTGAGGGGCCGCCGGAATCGTTTTGCCGAACAAACAGACACGACGCGCGTCGTCATTGCGGCGAGCGGAGAAATAAACACATGAACTTTTGTCGGGGTTGACCTCGATGCGCCATTTGGTGAGCCAGTCGCCTAATCGGTCCATGGCCGCTTGTAAGCGGTCGGCTATGTAGCCTGGGATGCGGCCGGAAGTGAAAATAGCGGTATCGTCCGCGAAAAGGGCGGGGTTTGTGCCACTCTGCCTAGGGATATCGTGGGTGTACAGGTTGTACAGAAGCGGGGATAGGATTAATCCTTGTGGAACTCCGGCCCTAATCTGCCTACTCGAGGAGAGGGTACCTTCGACCCTGTAGCGAAAGGAGCGGTTCGATAAATAGTTTCGTAAGATGTGCACGAGCCTATCTGGTATGTTAGCTTGTAAGAGCTTGAAAATTAATCCGTTATGCCAGACTTTATCGAACGCCTTGGCTATATCTAAGAAGACCGCCGCCGAGGTCAGCCTTCTGGATCGGATCAACAGGTATTCCGTGAGGCAGTGGACCTGGTGGACTCTGGAATGTTGGGCTCGAAAGCCGAATTGTTCGGGCGGGATGAGATTTTTAGCTGTTGTTGCAGCCTGAAGTCGCACGAGAATAATACGCCCGTAAATT
This sequence comes from Eueides isabella, assembly GCA_019049475.1. Lineage (NCBI taxonomy): Eukaryota > Metazoa > Arthropoda > Insecta > Lepidoptera > Nymphalidae > Eueides > Eueides isabella. The sequence goes on along the minus strand of CM032411.1, from coordinate 7,388,788 downwards.
TTGCCCATTGAGCTGAGAAGGCTAATGGGGCGGTAGCTTGACGGAGACGTACGTGGTTTACGTGGCTTGTGAATGCCTATGACTATGGCTTCCTTCCATTGATCGGGGAATGAGCACTCTCTGAGGAGTGTATTGAAAATTGCTACGAGTAGCGAAAGCAAATGGATCGGTAGGATTTTCAGGATCTTGTTCGTGATGCGATCGGATCCTGGGGCTTTTCTAGGTTTAAGGCCCTTGATTATGTTTTGGACTTCGTCAATGGAAGTGGGTCGGATGTAATCGCCTACTGGTGGTAACGGTGCCCATGTTTCAACTCGTGTGTCCACCGCGGCGACGTGATCTGGATCACACGGTTGTACCGAGGGAGAGCATTGGCTCTCTAGGTTATCCGCTAGGCATTCGGCCTTTTCTAGATCGTCTGAGGCTGTCGTTCCGTCCGGACGGATTAGTGGCGGTATTTCTACTACGTTATCGTTTTTAAAGGATTTGGCTAGTTGCCTGTCTGCGACGGTGAATTGTAGACAGTTTGTGATCCCAGTGTTCTTCTCTGAGGTCCGCGAACCGGGCTCGAACCAGTCTTTGGAGCCTCGAGAGTTCCCTAAGGTTGTCGGGCGATGGAAAAGAATCGTGCGCCCTCGTGGCGATGTTCTTTTTCCTTATAAGTTTGCGAAGATCGCGCGGGATCTTAAAGAATCCATCGGGATTCGCCGTGATTTCCCTAGAACACTCGTCGAGAGTGTTCCCTAAACGGTTCGTTAAATCTACGATTGCCGCCTCGGCTACTTCCACGGAGTCGAGTCTATCAGGTGAGTCAATGTCGGTAGTGTCTTCGTCGGGATTGTCTAGGCGTTCCGCGAACTTAGACCAGTCAGTAATTTTAATTTTAGACAAAGATGAGGGACTCTCAGGTCCTAATTTGACAATTACGGGTCTGTGGTCTGAGTCTAACTCTGGAATAACTTCGATAGAGCGCACCCTTTTTTTTATTTTTTTAATTTCTGCAATCGGCCCTAGAACCATAATCAGATCTGTTGAGTAGTTCACATCCAGTGATGCGTCATCTCATGTTTATGCTGCCGTTTGACTTTATGGTGCCTTTAAATTGCGGCTATTCTTTTTCTTTTTAGGCGGAATGTAAGCTCATTTTTATCCAACAGTGTGGCACCTAGTGGATTTTTGTGTCGCTGGAGTCTTAAGTTGTAGGCTCTGTAAGCCCTATCCACATCCTCCTTGATTGTTAGGATTTGTAGGTACTCATGTACTTCGGTGTTTTTTATAAACCATGGTGCACAGCTTAGTGTCTTTAGAGCTCTGTTTTGAAAACGTTGCAATATTTCAATATTGGAGTGGCTTGCTGAACCCCACAGCTCCATGCCGTAAGTCCATATCGGTTTCAAGATACACTTGTAAATTGTCAATTTATTCTCCAAACTTAGCTGAGACTGTGTACCTATCAACCAATACATATCTCTAAGTTTTCTGCTTGCTTGTTCCCTTTTCTTTTTTATATGTTCACGCCAGGTAAGCCTTCTATCCGCAGAGCGCACCCTGAGAGCGATACGCTGCAGGATGGCTATATCGAGAATTTCTGGGCGGCCTTTGAGCCCGAATCTGGTTGGTGTGCGGGGGATGAGAAGCTCGAATTGAGACGATGTTTGGTCTGCTGTTTGCGAGCGTAGCTCCTGATTTGTTGGTTCTATTGCAATTCCATCTGGTGTTTTTACTATTGAGGTCCCCGGCTATAATAACCGAGTCCCCCATGCTAAATAATAATTTAAGGTCCTCTTCGAGTAAGCTCTTTGTAGGAGAGAGGTAGGTGGATGCAATAATTATTGGAGGGTGTCCAGTCATGTGAACCTGACATACCGATACTTCGATGTTAGTTAGCGTCGGCGGCGGAACGAGCGGGACGACGTGAAGCGTCTTTTTGTAAAAGATGACGGTGCCACCGAGGGCGCCGTCTCTGTCGTTTCTAATCGTGCGGTAATTTGCTATCTTGGGATCTCTGTTACAATTTTCAGAAACGTTTCCTGTACTAAGAACATGTCTAAATCTTTATTTTTAACAAAATCGCGGGCTAGCCTCATTTGCGTGTTAAGGCCGTTAGCGTTAAAATAACCTATTTTGAGAGAGTGCGGCTTGACTCGCGCGAGTCTTAAATCGGGTGCGTTAATTAAATTACTATTGCTGACCGCCATTTGAATTTAATAATTTTGCGTATTGAAACGCATGATTTTGGCGATTAGCCTCGTGTGTCGGCTAACCATTTGAATACGAGCTTGAGGAGCTCCGTCCGTGTTCCTAAGCCCTCCCGCGAGGGCTCCGATTTCGTTCGCAACTAATGTGTTTACGATCCTAACACGAGCGCTATGTCGTCTTCCAAGGGATCCGTCCCCTGGGGAGTCGCTTTCGGTATCGGTTGCCTAGGCGCGGTCCGAGGCGCTTGTGGTTGAGGTCTCCTCGGTTGAGCTGTGGCTGCGTTTGCGATAGCAGCTGCTTGCGTCTCAGGGAGAGGCTTTTTCCACGCGTTTGCGGAAGGTAGTGGGGCCGGTACGTACGCTGCTTGAGGAGCGGCTGAAGGCCTGGCTGTCGGGTTTTCCGATTGACGGGAAGCCCTCGAAGCCCCATGCGTCAAGCCGCCCTTTCCGCCGGTCTTGCGTGGAGCATCCGCGGTAATTTGCGGGGTGCCCCTGGGTCTCACACAAGACGCAGCTGGGAGGTACGGCAGGGTCGGGGACCTTTGCGCGAGCAATCTATGGTTGCGTGGTCGTCTAGACACTTCACGCACCTTAGTTTGGCATGGCAATTTTTGGCCGAGTGCCCGTAGAGTTGGCAGCGATGACACTGCCCTGGAATGCCACGAGACCATGGCTTATCTATTTTAATGCCTGTTAGCTGGCATACCGAGCAGATATTAAATATTTTTTTCCCCTCTGGTGTACGTTCGAGGACGGCCAAGACCATGTCGTAGCTCTTTTTCGTGAAATTATTAAACATGCGGTGTACCGCAATTATGGGGAGGTTTTGGGATTGAAGATCCCGATAAATGGTCTCCGTTTCGATTTCCTTCGGAACGCCCTTTAGGACTACGCGCAGTTGGCGTTCGTCCTCGAGGACGAAGGAATGGAAGCCTACGGTTTTGCTTCTTAGATGTGCCGTAAGGGCCCTATGATCTTTGGGTGTGATAAACTGCACCCGTATGCCTTGTGATGTTGACCTTGCAGATTCGAACTGCACTTTGTTGTCCAGCATCCATTTGGAAACCTCATTCCACGCCTTTTTCTCCTGTATGACGATCGGAGGCGGAAGGCGGTCTTTACGAACTCCGGCCGGTAGCGGCACCGAGCCGGGGGCGACGTTATTCGCGGAATTCGCTCTATTGTCGGTTGTCGAGTTTGTCAGTCCGATTGCGGAACCGGTTTGGTCCTTTGCTACCTGCGTTATCTTGTCTACCTGCGCGGCGGGTTTTTACGTACGCGGGGACGCGGGTTTCGGGGAGGGGGCCTTTTTGGTGCTTGTGGCACGTTTAGCTGGCGTCTTAGCGCCTTTTTAGCTTTCCGTTTAGCTGATTTGGTTTTGACGGTCTCGAAACCGTCGTGTTTTCGTCGGCGGATTTTGACTCCCCGCTGGAGCTTTCGGTGTCGGAAACCGAATCCTCATCTGCCGAGGAGCTCGTCGACGTCCCGGATTCGGATGAGCCGTCCACACTGGCCATTTCCTCGTCCGAGCCGTCCTCGACCTCCTCGACATCCTCTGCCTCAATTTGGTCATCGACCTCCGGGGACTGCGCGATTTGCTCACACTCTACGTATTCCGTGAGCCCTTCTAGTGCGACGGGGAAATGCTCGGCGACGTAAGCCAGCAAATCCTTGGCGTTAAGGCGAACCTTATCTATTGATTGACCCCCCGCCATGGCGAGGGGTGTGTGCCCAATTATGACCTAATGTCTCGGCTTTGTGGGGCCGGGGTGTGTGCCTAGGCTATTAAATGTGTACTCACTCTCTCGGGTGCGATCCCTGGAGGCTCCTACGGACACTAACACAACACTACACTAAACAACACTAACTAGCGACGACGGCCGCTCACGAAACGACGTCGCGGCGACCCGTTGCGGACTTGGGGTCCGGTCCTCTTCTAATTGGCGTCCTGGTCTTCTCTCTTCTTGCTTGAAGTGCGTGCGTGTGCGTAAACGGATTCTTTATAATCAATTGTATGAACAATATAATGGCTTAGCCGAGCGGACATCGAGACGTCCGTGCGGTTCAGCGATCGGAATCAAGCGGACACTGTCCCAGTCGGTCAGTCATACATTCTTCTCTCTCTTCCTCGCGAGAAGAGAGGGGAAACGGCTGCAGAGCTAAATGCCCTCCGGCCGTGGGTTTCTCACGGCGCCTATTAAGATAGGCGCGTAGTTGGGGTTGGGATTGTTCCCATTTGGTTGTCCGCAGAGTAAAAACTGCGGTGGATAGAGGGGTTGTCTGTGGTTAGGTTGTCAGCCCGGTGGGTTTGAGCTGGTGCTCTCGGGGCGGTCCGCCCAGCCAGGTGAGACCTCTGGTTACCCAGAGGAGGCCCAGCTGAGGCGACCTGCGACCACGGAGAGCTGCTCAGGAGTCAATGCTGGAGTCTTGGATAAGGTCCCGGGGGATCCCTCTCATTTTTGCGTCCGGTGGCCGTGCATGCCACGGCGCGATGTTCCTCAGGTGATGATGGTGCTATGAGGCGTCGGCTCGGCGAAACGCATTAACTGCCGTTAGCCGGATGTGGTCGTCCAGGCTCTCCATACGGAGGTCTTTATACAATGTTGCATTCCTAACGTACTAGTGAGCCTGGGTGATTCGTCTCAATGAAATGTTCTGCACAATTTGTAGCGCTTGGCGAAGTCGTGTGCTTGTTAGGGCGTACCAAGCTGGTGCGGCGTACGTCAGATGGGGTCTGACGTATGTCTTATACAGCTGCAGCTTGGTACGCAGTGGTAACGCAGGAGCGGCTTCAAAATGTTCATGGCAGCTTTGGCGGCATTAGCAGATTTGCGTACCTGGGACTTCATCGACAGTTTCCTGTCGATTACGACCCCCTGGTACGTGGCTTCCTTTTCCCAATGGATTCTTCGTCCCGAGATAACCACAGGTGGTGGGAGTCTTGCGCATGATCCAAACACAATAGCCTGCGTCTTGGAGACATTGAGGGACAGTCGCGGACACTGTCCCTGCCAGTGTGCTCTCGTCTTCTTCCATGCGCTGGAGCGGGAAAATGGAATCAGGGCTTATAGCCCTCTTTCCCTGGTTTCTTACGGCGCTTATAACTATAAGCGCGTCTGTTGGGTGGGCACTGCCCGGGGGATTAAAGTACCTACGCTATAGCGACGTAGGTACCAGGGGGGGGGGGGGATGCAGGGGGGGTGGGATGAGCGTGTGCCGCCTGGGCGGTCAGCCCAGCCGGGTGAGACCCTCGGTTGCCCGAGGGAGGCCCAGCTTAGACGACCAGCGACCGAGGCGGCGCTCAGGAGTCAGAATCGGGGGGAGAGAGGATATCTCTAGGTAGGCGCCTCCTGGCGTCCGGCGGTCTCGTGTGCCACGGTGCTATGTCCTTCAAGTGCAGGTGGTCCGATACATCGGCGCGGCGGAACGCGTTGGACGCGAGCCGACCGATGTGCTCCTCCAGGCTTTCCATCTTCAGATCGCGGTGCAGGGTCGCGTTGCGAACGAAGTATGGAGCCTGGGTCACTCGCCGGAGGGCGAGTGACCCAGGCAGTTCTGGACCACCTGCAGAGAGTTCTTTTGTTTGGGCGTGAGTAGCGCGTACCACGCGGGCGCAGTGACCTCTCTTGCATTCTTCTCCCTCCCCCCGTGGGGGAAGAGGGGATACGGCACCAGGGTGTTAGCCCTTTCGCCGCAGGGTTCCTTCTCCGCACATTGATATGTGCGTGTGATTGGGGGGGGCTCTAAGGCCCGGGGGAGTTCGTGTCATAAGACTTGGTTAGTTGTCAATCCGGGAGGGGGGGGGAGCTGATGCCGCCTGGGCGGTCCGTCCAGCCAGGTGAGTCCTTCGGTTACCCGAGGGAGGCCCAGCTTAGACGACCTGCGACCAAGGCGGCGGCTCAGGAGTCAGTTTCGGGACTAGGTCTCTAGGGAGACGTCGTCGGTCGGGTGGCCGTGTATTCCACGGCGCAATCTTCTTTAGGTGCTGGTAGTCGGATGAGTCAGCGCGATCGAACAGGTTGGTTGCGAGGCGGCTGATGTGCTCCTCCAATGGCTCGATTCGCAGGTCACGATGTAGTGTCGTATTCCTGACGAATCGGGGAGCCCGGGTTAGGCGCCGCAGCGCGACGTTCTGTACCACCTGCATTAGATTGCGTTGGCGGGGGCTGGCCAGCGCGTACCACGCAGGGGATGCGTATGTTAAGTGGGGGCGAATGTAGGTCTTGTATAGCGCGACCTTCGTCTTGAGTGGGAGTTCGGAGCGTAGGACCGGGCGGAGTAGAGACATCGCCGCTCTCGCCGCCTGGGTAGCCTTAGAGACTTGTGGGATCATCTTCAGGCGGCTGTCGAGTATGATACCGAGGTAGGTTGCTTCGGGCGACCACTTGACTCGCTGGCCCTGGATGACCAGCGGATGAGGCTTCTTAGATCCCCCAAACATCACGGCTTGGGTCTTAGCGACGTTGAGGGTTAGCCTCCAATCCGCCAGCCAGTTCGGCAGCAGGTCGAAGGCCATCTGCAGTTTGGAGGCAGCGTGGGTTCGGTTCAACGATGTGGCGAGAAGGGCGATGTCGTCCGCATAAAGGGCCAACATAGCATCTTGATGGACCGGCACGTCGTCCGTATAAAGGGCGTAGAGCGCGGGAGAGAGCGAGCTTCCCTGTGGCACGCCGGCAGCAATCGGGCGGCTGGACGATGTGACGTTCTCCACCCGCACTCTAAAGGTCCTCTCACGGAGAAAGTCGGCAATGATCCTGGTTAGGTGAGTGGGGACTTCTGCCTCCTGCATCTTGTATAGCAGACCGGGGTGCCAGACCCGGTCGAAAGCCCTCTCTACATCAAGGAAGACAGCCACAGCCTTCTCTCTCTTGTTGAGGGCGGACGCAATGTGGTGAATCACTCTAACAGCTTGGAGGGTGGTTGAGTGCTCACTCCTGAAGCCAAACTGTTCGGGCCGCGGTTGTAGGTGCGGCTGAAGTAATGGGAGTAGCAACCTCTCGAACAGTTTGGCTAAGCTGCTTAGTAGGGTTATAGGGCGATATCCCTCCGGCCTCCGTGGATTTTTCCCCGGCTTCGGTATCATCACGACCAGGCCCTCCTTCCACGCTTGGGGGAAATATCCCAAGCGCAGCACGGCGTTGAAGAGCCTGGTCAGTGCAGCTGTCATCCTGTGGGGTATCATTCTCAGCGCCTTGTTGGTTATACCGTCCCTTCCTGGCGCTTTCCTGGGTTTGAGTCTGCTAATGGCCTTTTGGACGGCTGTCGGCGAGACAAATGGTGGCAATGGTAGTGGTTGGAGTGGTGAGGCAAGTCGACTGCTAACAAGCTCTTCGATTTGCTGGTGGTAAGCGGGACGCCGGCTGGGGTTTGGCTGGAATTGGCCCTCCAGGGCCTGTCCGATGCTTCAAATCGGAGGGAGCCGTCCGGGTGAATAAGAGGTCTCACCGGCGGCTTTCTTTTTGTTAGTTTGCGGCACAGTTTGTTGAGGGAGGGCTGGTCGGAGCTGGCCTCCGATATGCGAGCCTCCCAGCGTTCGGCGGCTGACTTGTTGAGTTCCGTTTTGATTCTTTCAACAAGTTGGTTGAGCTTTGTTTTGGTAGCTGGTTCCCTTGTCCTCTGCCACTCCTTCCGTATCTTCCTCTTGCGCTCCAGCAAAAGCAAGATCCTCCGTGGGGTTGGTGGTAAGAGACGAGAATGCGACGGTAGCTGCGACGTCGACGAGGCTTTGTCCATAGCGTGGCGAATGGTAGACGCTATGTTCTTCTCAAGTCGGTCGATGCTCTCCGGGCTGTCTAAGGGTTCTTTCAGAGGGGTCGTACTCGCCGTTAGGAGCTGGAAGTGTTCCCATCAGATTGGCCTCCTGGTGTTTGGTCCTCTTGCCCGTGACAGTCTGCCTGTTAGCGTTACTAAAACAGGCAGGTGGTCGGATCCGAAAGCGGCTGGTAGAGTTTCCGGCAGTATCACGTCTAGTCCTCGGTAAACAACGAGGTCGATGGTACTTGGGAAAGGGCTGTTGTTGTAGGGGTAGTGGGTCGGCTCATCTGGGCCCACTATCTCATAGCCATGGCGTAGGGCGTCTTCCTGGAGTCGCCGCCCAGTGGTGCAGGCGACTCGGCATCTCCAGGCTGGGTGTTTGGCATTCCAATCACCCGCCGCCATTGTGGGAGTAGAGCTGTCCAGTATTTTGTGCACCTCCGCAGTGTCCAAGTTGGTCCGAGGAGGACGGTATATAGCGAAGACTCGCAAGGAGCTGCCGTTGAAGGGGACTTCGACTCCGAGGGACTGGAACGTCCTAGTGTCAAGTGACGGGAGCGGGTTGTGTGTGAGATTCCTCCGTACCGCCACTAGCAGGCCTCTTCTTGGAACCTCCGGGTTTGAATTGAATTGTAAGGTGTGGTAGCCCGGCAGGTTGACTCGGTCTCGCTCTTCGCAGAAGGTTTCGCCGATTAGAGCAATGTCCACTCTTTGCTCTTTAAGCAGCAACTTGAGGCAGTGGAGCCGGCCCCGCAGTCCTGCTATGTTCCAGTACATGATGCGCAGTTCACTCATTGTGGATGATGCGCATCATGCCGTCTAAAACGGTCTTGATTGGGTCACCGCCCTCTCTCAAGGCCGTGAGTATATCCTTGAGAGAGTCGATGACTCTATCGATAGGGATGCTGGCCTTGTTCTGGATAGGCTGGAGTTGAGCGGCAGGAACAGCCCTGGGCGCCGCTGTGGCAGGCTGAGGTGCCGCCGTGGTCTTCTTATTCTTCTTCTTCTTCTTCTTTTTGTCTTTTGTGGCGCCGGTCCTGCCTCTTTCGGTAGGCAGGTTGGCCGGTGCCATGAGTGAGGAGGCTTGGGCTTCGGCGGCTACCATGTTCTCCCTTGGTCGAGGAATGGTGGTCGTGGGTTGGGCTCTCGTCAACGGTATCGTGCCCGCTCTCTTGTTGAGCCGCTCTCTCTTCATCTGAGGGCAGGCAGAGTGGTTGGCGGGGTGTGGACCCCCGCAATTGGCGCATGTGGCCGGTTCCTCGCGAGGGCGTGGACAGTCTCTCGCGAAGTGTTCCTCGCCACAGCGGACGCAGGCCATGCGCCGATGGCATCCGTGGCTTGAATGCCTAAATGCCTGGCAGCGGTGGCATTGCGCTGGACCTCTCTTCGCGCGCCACGCCTCTATTTTGATGCCAGGCATGTACAGGAGTTCGGTGACCTGGTATATCGCGGGCACGACGTCTGGGGAGTTCGTGAGGATGGCGAAAAATATGCAACCTGGCCTTCCCATCCTGGCTCTTATTGGTCGCACATATTCAACTTGGAAGCCGAGGTCTGCAAGCGCCTCGGTGATTTCCTCTGGTGTTGTGGTTGCCGGTAGCCCTCTAATCGCTACTTTCCTGCTCATTTCTGAGGGGAGAGCGTATGAAAACCACGACAAGCGGTGAGTCTTCTCCAGCTCGGTCAGGTACCTTTGTATGATACGGTACTCTTCTTCCGAGCCGGGAGAAGGGGCGAGCGTTGGGTGCGTGGCCGAGTCTTTCCCGGAGCGTTTTAAAATGATGCGTCCAGTCAGGGAAGTTCTCCACTATCAGCGGCGGGTAGCGAGGCTTCGCAGGAGCGGGAGCTGGTGTCGGCGACAGCTGAGTGGTCATGGGTTGCGTCGGCTGAGACGGACCTGCGGTGCGGAGCGCGTCGGCAAAAGTGGCGCCGGCGGTTGCGGCGGCCGGTGCGACGGCTTGCGCAGCAGCGGGTGCGGCAGCGAATCTGGCGGCAGCGGGAGCGGCGGCGCGAGCGGCGGCGTATGCGGCGGCGGGTGCGGCGGCGGGTGCGGCGGCGTATGCGGCGGCGGGTGCGGCGGCGTGTGCGGCGGCGGGTGCAGCGGCGGGTGCAGCGGCGTGCGCGGCAGCGGATGCGGCGGCGGGTGCAGCGGCGCGTGCGGCGGCGGATGCGGCGGCGTGCGCGGCGGCGTGTGCGGCTACTGGAGCGGCGGCGTGTGCGGCAGCAGAGGCAGCGGATGGGTCGCTACCCTGCGAGTGTCGGATTCTCAGCCTGGGGTCTCGCTGGGCAAGTGGGCGCGATAGCGCGCAATGCCTCTTTGAGACTTCCTCCGTGGCGTCTTCTTCTTCGTCGTCGTCGGGTCTGCGGCGGCGAACGGGCGTCAAGCCCGCGTGTCCCTGCGGTTCAGTGGTGCCGGTCTCCTCGCACTCGAGTTCCCTACCCCTGTCGTTAAGGAACATGGAAATATGTTCCATTAGTGACTGGGATAGGGCTCCACGCGCTTGCAGTTCGGCCACGACTAACATGTCCGCGTGCAAACGCATACGTGGGGTCAGCTCCGTGTCCAGCCGTGAGGGTGCGGACGGTGACCTTTCGGGTTTTGTTTGGGCCCTGGAAGCGGGTCTTGAAGATCGTGACGACTTCCGGGAGGTATCTTCCTTTGTGAGGTACTCGTAAGGACGGAATGTCCTTTGTGGCGTCGTCTCCAGTATATGCGGTGGGGTGGTAACCCTAACCGCGGTGGGTACAGTATCCTCCGTAGTTGAGGGACCGGAATCGCCCGAGGCGCGCGCGGTCATCGCACGCGCCTCCGACATCCGGGTGATCGCCTCCTCTTCGGTGGGTCTGCGTGGGATGTCCTCTACTTCGAGTGTAGGCATGCTCCTTGATAAGAGGGCTGGGCTTCGCTCTTGCGGTGTGCGGGGGGTGCGGGTGGGAGGGGTTTCCCCCGTCTCGCCTGCGGCTGCGTCCGGTGGTAGTGCGCGGGGGCGCGAGCGGGATCGCTCCCGCTGCGCGCCGCTTCGGCCGCTCATGGTGAGTCGGCTGCGCCTATGCGTGCCCGCCTGTGGCAGTCATCGGTCCGGGGACCGGGCGGTCTTGCGGGGGCGACGTTGCTGCACGTCGCGGTGTGCGTCGCAGTGCTAAAAAGCGCCGGCGAAACTCGGCAGTTATTTAATAATAAATAGTGCGGAGTTCCTGTTGAAGTTTGGTGACTCGTACCAGTTGTTAAGCCGCGCAGTGTCCTGCCAGTGTGTGCGGAGTTTCATCCGACCCCTCGGTTTATGCGTCTGGCAATAGAGGTCGCGGGCGTGAGCAAGAGCGGTCGCGTTGTGCACCGGTGGCTAGGTATGTTGCCCGCTCTCGACAGTCATCGGCTGGGCTCGTAGTGGATCGGGGAGTTTCGTTTAATATCATGACCGACCAGACGATCACAGGGGCTTGAGAGACTCACTGAGTAAGGTAATAGGCCGGTAACCTTCTTTACGTTTGAATTCTAATTCGCCTTAGGCAGCATAACTACCAGGCATTCTTTCGACGACTCAGAAAAGTATCCGATGCGCAGGATTGCGCTGAAGAACGTGATAAGCGCAGCAATGGGCATCATTTACAGATGTCTTAAGGCCCTATTCGTGACATCGTCTTTCCCTGGGACCTTGTCTATTTTAAGTCTGCTTATGGCTTTCTTCACCGCAGCCGGGGAGAAGAATGGCATCGGAGCTAGGGAATGAGGCAAAAAGGGCAAGTCTAACCGAATATCAGCTTCCAGTTTGGAGTGGGCAGTAAGTCTGCCCCTCGGCGTTCTCCTAAGTCCCGCGGCGTTCCATTACGCCATTACAGTCGCGAACGTCCCTTTTATAGGCAGGGTACACACAACACACAGTCGTCGACAGAACGACGTAACGTCAGTAACGGTTAGGCACAACCAGCGCCCCTTAGCTTAGTCTAATGTCTGTCGCGGCTGGTTGGCTTAGAATAGAGAACATTCCAGCCAGATCGACGGTGGCAAGCCGAGGTTGGAGCCCCTTATAGGGCACCCTTGCCGCCGCCGATACTTCCTCTCAAGCAGCCACGTAGTGCTTGAAAACTCTCTCTCTTCCCTCCCCAACGCGGTGTTGCTGTAAAAGCCAATAGGGCGGAAATTATCGCATCAACGACGGGCGGGTTCGTTATAATATTCGACTTATCTCTTAGCAGCACTGTTAAAGTAAATCCTTTACTGTTGAAGCAGTTGAGTTATGGAATGTCTTACCACGTGACATTAGGCAGTCTACTTCTATAAATATTTTTAAACATAAAGTTATGAATTCTTTTCTTGGAATGTATTATATATGTATTATTATCTAGATGATATTTTTTTTTCAATTTTTTATTTGTCTTTTCTCCTGTATGAATATGTATATGCGTATGTATGTATTTATATTTGTAAATGAGGCCTGTCGTGGAGCCAGCGGCACAAGAGTGTGACTGTAACGTAAAGTGGGGAACGGAAGTGGAATGGAGTGTCATAACACTATGTTTCACTTTCGTTCCCTCTGCCTACCCTGCCTAGTGCGGGATACAGCGTGAAGCTGAGAAGGAGAAGAGAATGTAAATGTGTATGTATATGTATGGCTGTATGAATATTTATTTCATGTATTGTATGTGATTATTTATATAGGTTTTATATAATTATATTGTATGTATGTGTGTATTTATGTACGTATATATTATAAAATTATTAATTACTGCTCTCTTCGCTTTGCACCACACTATGCCCGCACTACTATATGATGTCCTTTTGGAGTTCTAATTGGTTGCCTGGAAGAGATCACTCCCAGTGTTAAGTCCGCCTTTGTACATTTGGTATTTAGAAATTGTTATATTTTTTTTTGTGTTCAATAAAGAATTTTTATGTTATGTTATGTTATAACTATCGGTTGAATAATTTACTCTCATTTATTAAAACTTGTATTTGTTTTTATTTGTAGTAGATTGTTGTTCATGAATGAATGATGTATTGTATGTTATAAGTAATAATGTATTTTAACATTTCTATGATGATTTTGGGCAGATTTATTTTTATTTTATGTAAAGGCTTAGGAATAGTACAACTGTACGGTAACGGTTGTGTGACGGTAAATATGAAGAGAAATAATTTATAAATCATTATATATAATTTATACAGTAATAAAAGTTGGGAACGGAAGTGGAACGGAGTGTCTTAACACTAGGTCCCCGGGTTCCCTCTGCCTCCCCTGCCTCGTGCGGGATACAGCGTGAAGCTAAAAACTAATATATGAAATTTGTTTCTTGAATTGTTTTAAATGTCACTCCTGTATTCATTATTTGTATCTTTACTTATTATAATGCTGTTAATAAAAAGTGCCTTACATTGTTAGTTGTTTTTGTGTTTACAATAGATGGCGTTATTTGACGATAATTTATTTGATATGTAATTTTTCAGTAATTATGTGAACTTATAATAAATCTGTAAGTGTCTTGGTTAAATGTTGTATTATTTGCTTTATATATAAGTTAGCTGACCTTGCAATTAATTTTTTCCCATAAAAAGGGAAACATGTTAAGTTTGTTCAAACCTTATATAGCCTACGTCGATAAATGAGCTATCTAGCACTGAAAGAATTTTTCAAATCGGACCATTAGTTCCTGAGATTAGCGCGTTGAAGCGAACAAACAAACAAACTTCAGCTTTATAAGAATATTAGTATATATTGGGCACATACAACGATGACAACGGTACGATTGCAACGCGTCAAGTTATGTGGTCGATGACCTGAGATTATGAAATATAATATTTCTATTTCTCCGCTCTGTCAATGTGGCAAAGCATTGACTTTCACCGATACTCTTTAGAAAGTGCCATAACTATATCTACTTTTATTTTATAATTTCTTAAAAGTTTAAATACCAACTAAAATACAAAATAAAAACAAAAAAAAACACTCGTCAACAAAACAAAGTTAAAAATGTTAGAAACAGTTTTGAATATTAAATAGGCTCTCTCTGCCTACTCTGCTGTGTATGTGAGGGCGTAAATATACCTTATTTATATAATTAAAATATGTTATTCTACATCGCGCTATGAACAGTAAGTATATGATTGCAAATATATAATATAAATAAAAATAATATATGTCATGAATGAATGAAGTCCGCTGCCTTGTTAAGCTCTCCTCTGCTCCTCAAGACATACCATGATGCACTGGTCACTGCATGGGCGGCGCGCGCTGGTGTTGGTGGTGCAGAATTGACCCCATACTTTAGCAGTTGTTGTAGGCTTCTTGTCACGGATGTAATTAATAAAAACTGTTATTAAACTCAATCTTTTCGTGTTCCAATAACATTAAAACTTATTAGAAAATATCTATACATTGAAACAAAAAACACTGTGCTCAACTGGCACGCTCGAAACGCCATAATTGAAGAAATGAATGAATGAATGAATGAAAACAAAAACATTCAAGGAAAAATTGTAGGTAGCAATTTTTGTGGAACCGAATATTTTTTTATTGACGTAATATTTTCCTTTTAAAAATGGATTTCAATAAAACAAATAAGTATTAGTATTTAATACAATACTCTTTAATTTCATTGTCTGATTCATTAATTCACAGAGATTATTTTACTTTAGTAGATAAGCGTTCCCTTGAATAATTGTTTTATTTCCATCAGTTCATTAAAATATTTTCTTACAAATAATTAGTATAAAATGAGACAATACTATGACTCTGGTAAGTATATTATTGTATCGACATGTAGGTATATACTCGTAGATGTAACCTACGTATAACTAATTAAAAGAGAAGGCGGCATATTTATTACACCATAGAGAAATACATAACACGGCGACGGTGAAACAAAAACATACTTTAAATAGTGACAGTAAGTCAGTCAGTATTCCACAAGTGATGATTTTCTCGGTGTCAAATCAATAAACATTTCATTTATAATATTCAAACATTTCATTTATAATATTAATTGCAACGTTGCACGTTATTAAATGCAATACGTTGCACGTTATTAAATATAATATCTCTGTACCGAGAGGAAAATCAATAATTGATATGTTAAGTTCAGAACATAGCGGTCAATTGGCTTCTTTTTACTTTGGCAAAAAGAAAATTAAAGAACTAAATAAAATTGAATGTATTCCGATGACAATTAGTCGTATAGAAAGATTTAGAAGTAAAACGATAGCAAAACTTCAACATTTAGAATATAAAAAAGATCCCAATCAATTATATAAGAAGTTTTTCAATGTTATTAAAAGTATATTTAGTGCTGTGTTTACTTCTAAAACAATTAATTTCAGGAGTTTCTTGTCATTTAACGATTGGGCGACTGTGGTAATTCATAAGAGTAGACTAAGGTTATATGAATTTTATAGTGAGAAAATATATAACCACAGTCAATCATTTATTAATTATGTCAAGAACTATTCTAAATTGTTTAAAAAAGTATGTTCCATGGCAAAATCTTTACATATTAGAAACAAAATTAAAAATTCTAGTGATAAAATAAAAATGACATGGAACATAATAAATTGTGAAACTGGAAAAGGTAAGAATTATAATCACGATTTTAAATTAAAAGTTGACAAAGGTGTTACCAGCTCGGATCTAGAAGTTGCATGTGAATTTGAGAAATTCTTTGCTGATATTCCAGTTTCCACAACCAAAACTCTTATAGCTTCCACAACCGTCGCTAAATCATTACTTAAGGAGAGCGTACACAAATGTAATGTAGATTTCAAATTTAATCTAGTCAACTCAAGAGACATTGTTAAGACATTTAAGATCCTGGATATAAAGAAAACATCAGATCTGTGGGGTATCTCTGTCAAGTTGATTAGTCATATAATAGACGCTGTCGCTCCTCATCTTGCCAATATATTTAATAATTGTATAGAGTATGGTGTGTTTCCTGACCTAATGAAATTTAGTAAAATCATACCTATATTTAAATCTGGTAGTACATTAGATCCAAACAATTTTCGACCACGTGTCTGTGCTACCATCATTCAGTAAAATCTTTGAAAAGATAATCTTAAATCAAATATTAATGCATTTTAATTCAAATAAGCTAATGCATGATAAACAGTATGGTGTTACTAAGGGTCGCTCCACTACCGACGCCGGCATTGGTCTCTTAAAGAGTATTTATGAGGCGTGGGAAAGTTCGCAGGGTGCTCTTGGCATGTTCTGTGACTTATCCAAGGCGTTTGATTGCGTCCAGCACTCAACATTGGTCATGAAGCTACATCATTATGGTATAAGAGGACGTGCACTCGATCTTCTGACCCCTTATTTAACTAACAGGGTTCAGAAGGTTGATGTGGCTCACTAATCAGTATGGGGGTCCCACAGGGGTCTTTTCTTGGTCCTTTTCTCTTTTTAATATATATAAATGATTTACCATAATTTAGTTGAGAGGAGCCATGAGATAGTATTGTTTGCTGATGATACTTCGTTGATTTTTAAAATGCGAAGAAGACAAAAAATATATGACGAAGTAAACAATGCTCTCTCCAAAATAGTACATTGGTTTAGCGCTAATAACTTACTGTTAAATAGTAAAAAAACAAAATGTATAATATTCAGAACACCCCAAACGAAAATTGTGAAAGCCAATGTACTTTTGAATGGTGAAGCCGTAGAGCCTGTTGATTCTACGGTATTTCTCGGTATCACTATTGACTCCAAATTACAGTGGGGACCTCATATTGATAGATTGGCGAATAGACTGAGCTCTGCAGCTTTCGCTGTAAAAAAAAATAGACTGATGAGGAAACGGCTCGCCTTGTTTACTTTAGCTACTTCCACAGTATTATGTCTTATGGCATCTTACTTTGGGGTGATGCAGCCGGTATTAAGTCAATATTTGTCATGCAGAAGCGAGCTATTCGCGCAATCTATAACTTAAGCCCTAAGGATTCTTTAAGGGAAATGTTTAAAAATATTAATATATTGACCGTTGCATTTCAATACATTTTTGACAATGTTATGTATATCAAGAAAAATATTAATAAGTAAAATAGTACTAAAATCAGTGATGTACATAATATTAATACTAGAAATAGGCTTAAACTTAGTGCGTCTGTAACTCGATTGCATCGAGTCCGTAATTCGTTTATGGGACAGGGTACGCTTTTACAATAGGATCCCAGAAAACGTCAGAGAATTTTCTGTTTCACAATTTAAAAAAGTTGTGAAAAGACGTTTGTGTGTTAAAGGTTATTACCATATTGGCGATTTTGTAAATGATAACACGCCTTGGGAATAAAATGCTCGCTCCAGGCTGTTTCAAGAGTATCATTGTCACTTAATTATGAGAAAAAAGAATGGACATGTCCCGCTGAGTTTCTTTCGCCGGTTCTTCTCAGGTCTGAGGCAGTAACTTTAGTGAACTGGTGGTAAATTGTTTGACGTTCAAAAAACGAAGTTGTAACTTCTTATTTTGAATAAAAATATTTGAATTTGAATAAATTGTTTACAATTCAAGTGTGTTACGTAGATAATTTTAGCATTATCGGATATTTTTAGTGTCAGAGTCCCGCCGTTTATATTTTAATGTTTTTTATACTATTATTAGAGAAAAAAAACAAAGAAAAGAGAAGAAGATTTAGGGACAAAGAAGAATTGTAGAAATAAGTGGTCAAAAAAGTGTTTGTAACCGAAAAGACCGTGAACGTTAGTGTTTGTGTTGTACTAGTTGTCGCTGCTATATATTTCAACTCTTGCTTGCCTCCTTTAACTTCATGTTTACTTAACATGTTTTGATAAAATATTACTAATTACTAATTCATTTTAGCTTCTTATTAATCAAAAAATGCTATTTGCAAATATTTACATTATGCTACGTTAAATAACAGTTATTAATATGATGACGGCTGCTGTTGTTGTTGTTGTTGCTGCTGCTTCTGCTTTCTGCTGATGCTTATACTTACTGCTATTGCTGCCATTATTAATTATACAGTACTTTCAACACTGCTTCTACTTGCATTATTACACTAATTCAAAATATATGGAGACCAAAACGGTAGTTATTTATATAATTAAAGTGACAAAGATAAAAACGGAAAATTTCGTAGTCGGTTTAGGCAGAACATTGAGAGGATTTGGCAAAATAACCAACAACAGAGATGGATGGTTAATTATGGTGATGCTATTTATTACACTATGGGACAGAAACATTCGTCGCATTCGTGAATAGAACTGGAAGGTTTTTGACCAAGGTATCACTGAATGTTAAAATGTTCAATTTTTATTTAGCGGCTAACAACAGCTGACTACTTAAGAAAACTGATGAAAATAGAGAATAACAGTGAAATATAGCGAGTGACATGTGCTTAGTGCATTTAAGACATTACTTTGTGTGTTAGTGCCAATAGTAGTTTTATTTTGATCGATATATCTTCATACGACTTCCATTTGACATCGTGTAGAACAAAATAGGAGAGATATCTACAGAAAGTTACTAATACTGCCACTACATATACTACTAACGTACACTGCTACTAGCACTTCTGCAATAATGATTACCGATACTGCTGCTAATTAATACTGCTGCAGATGTCAATAATTATCTCTGCTTTTCATACTGTTGCTACTGCCATCATAACTACAATGTTAAACAAAGAAAGATTGGAAAATGTGAAACTTTTCAGCACGATTAATGATGAGTTATGATTGATATAAGATTTATTCCATTACATTCACTTTACAAGAATTACTTGATGTAGTGTTAATTTGTGTAGTGAACGTATTTTATCCTTTAAATCGTACACGAGAAAAGACCAAAATGGAATATTGCTGAAGTTATTAATGCTATTCATTGAAGAGTGAAGTGGTTATATTCGAGTGTGTGAGTTGTGTTAAAGATGTTAGTGTGTTTGTGTTAAAAGTTTTTGTTTGACAAACTCGCCGTTGTTAGATACAACATTTATTTAGAATAATTGTATTTTTTTTCTTCTTACAGAATAGCGTAATCGAATTAAACGTTTCAAAGTAAATGTTTTTGGGGCAGTCTTCGTTTTTCATGGCCAAGAACGTATTAAACCGCTCTTTTCAGGGCTTATCTTAGTTTCACTAAACAAAGAACGTACCAAATAGCCCTTATTAGGGCTATCGTCAAGAGAAGAAAGAAAGTAAATTTACCAAAGCAAGATTAATACTGAAGATGGTTAAAGACAGAAAAATAGAAGAATGTTATAAAAGTAACCTACACATAAACGGTTTTTATCAAAACTAATTCCTGTTTCGGAAGACAAAGATGTTGTAAACTGAAAGTTCTTGTCAGAACTATTTGATATTTGTTTCATATTGACGGGGACGTCTAGAAATGGCTCTTTTCAGAGCCACCCGAGCGTTTCCAGTTTAATGTGACATTATATGTCCTATATAAGTCTACAAAAATATTTCTTTTACTGATCAGTTACTTTTTGTTTTATTGTAAAAGTTAACGTGTTTTTTTCTTTCAAATTCACGCTGTAGTCCCCACATGGTAGGATATGGGTGAGAGAGAATAAACATTGAGAATCTAGCGTTGAAACACTTTCCTTTCTCTCTTTCCGCCAAATTTAAGGCTATGCATGTGGGGTGACGGAACTCGACGCGGGGTTTTGCCTTGTTTAAATATTCTTTTATGGTAACACTATAATAATATATACTAAGTTAAACTTCTTTATGATATCTTCTTTCCCCACTTCTTTTTTCTGTATTTATTAATAATATCTCAAGAGTCATTACTTCGCCCTTCCACTTGTATGCGGATGATTTGCAACTTTATCGGCACTGTTATATTTACGAACTTTCTGAGATTATTGAAAGTTTAAATAGCAATCTGACTGCTATCCAAACTTGGGCCGAATCTTTCGGTCTGTTAATTAATCCGAAAAAATCTCAGGCTATCATCATTGGCAGTAACAGAACTAGATGTAAAATCAACTGGGATGCTGTCCCTCCTATTGTTTATTCAGGAGTGACAATTCCCTGTTGCGAAAAAGTGAAGAATTTAGGTCTTATTATTGATTGTAACCTGTCTTGGGTACCTCATATCAATGCAATTAGCAAGCGCATGCATTTCTCATATCATTCTTTTAGGCGTCTCCAATACTTCCTCCCTCATAAAACCAAAATTATGCTAGCGCAATGTCTTCTCCTTCCAAATCTCGACTACGCGGACTTGTGTTATTTGGATGTGACCGAAGAGCAACTTAAAAAGTTAGAGCGACTTCAAAATCTGGCTATACGCTTTGTTTATGGCTTGCGTAAGTATGACCATGTTTCTCAATTTCGAGCTCAACTTAACTGGCTCCCAATTCGTCTTCGCCGTGATATGCATATCTTAACACTCCTTTTTAAAATTCTGAATTACCAGAATTTCCCCGTTTATCTCCGTTCCCGCTTTACCTTGCTTCCTCCTCCTTCTCGCTCAAGACGGTCGTGTGTCATGCCGACGCTTGACGTACCAATGTGCAAAACCAAATTTCTCCAAAAATCCTTTTCCGTATATGCTGCATCTCTTTGGAACCAACTGCCTAATCCTATTCAGAAAAGACCCATCCTTAATTTCCTTTAAATCCCAATTAAAAAAGTATTTACTCGAAGGTGTTAATGAGTGATTCAGCTATGAGTTTAATTTCTTTGTGTATTTGCAGTGTCTATATGAATTTGTATTAATATAATCATATATTTATCTATATTTAATATTTTTGTTTATTATATGTATGTTTAAGTGTATGTATGTTAGTATGTATGTATATGTGTATGTAATTATTTTTTTTATGATATATATGTATGATTTGTATTTATTTTTATTAAGTTTATAGTTTGTTTACTCCGCAACTTTCTCTTCCACTTTCATTGGTTGGCTGGAAGAGATTTCTTTTAGAGATAAGCCCGCCATTGTTCACTTATTTTTTTATTGTTATATTTTATTTTGTTTTTTTTATACAATAAAGAATATATATATGATAATAATGTCTTTGATTTTAGCGATAGTTACACATTTTAAATGAAACTTAACCGAATGAATCGCGTATATTGATTGTTAAACATGTTTTATGAAAACCCACCTCAATCTACCCGTGACCACGAACTACTGTAAAGCGTTTCATTTAAATTGTTCATGGTATTCAATAATTGTTTAAAAAGTAAAGTAGTAAAGTTAAAAGTTGAGTAAAAAGCGTGGGATGCTTGTTATTTAAAATATTATAATCATTCTATAGGCAACTATATATTAGAAGTTAGTTATGAACCATAGTATACTGCACCCCACGCTTTTTACTTTGAATTAAATTATTTTTTAAAAACTTAAATTATCCTATAATTTTATTTTGAGGTGATATAATAAGACATGAACTCTTTATAACTTAGAAATATTTTCTAGTTTTTAGTTGTACAAGCAATAAAAGTGTGTTTTTTTTAGTTTTTTTAAACTATTATTTATTTTTGAGTTTTTAGTCATCGCGAAATCTATGTCTTAAGTGGGAAATTAATATTGGGGAATTAAGTAATAAATCCGACCGTTGGAACCTGGCGAAAATCAAGCTCAAAGATTCCGTTACATAGTGACATACATACATACATACGTACAACCCAAGCTAATAAAAGCGTGTTAAAAAGAACAAATCTACAAACGCTAATACGCACATAGAGTAGCCACAAATTTTGTACAATTTATTCTTAATTTCTTCTTCCTTCAACGTTTTGTATGGTCATGCCACTCTGTTAGCAATTGTTGCCAAAACAAAAAAAAATATATTTTTTTCGGATACAAATAGTAGATGTAGTAGTTTCAAAAGATTACAACCCATTTGTATGCGAGTGTCCCAGCATCCTAGGGAAATGTATGGCGTCATAAATCACCGCCATTTTTGCACTGTGAGCACTGGCATTTTCGAGGTAAGGTACTCGCAGTGCTTTGGTCACGTGATCACTAAGTTGTCGAGGGTTGTATGTAGTTAACACCAGTTATTTATTTACAAATAGAAGTTTGTGGTAAATTGTATTAATTATTAACCAATTTAATTAATTATTTGTCGAAATATATTTTTTAAAATTTAATTAATATACTATTATTAATTGCAAACAAAATATTAACTTTAACTATACGTAACCTTTTTTATAGGTTTACAAGTATTTGTAAAAAAATACTTTTTGAAACATAAAAAGGATACTTACTAATATCAGAAATTTATTCAAATTATAATTAAATTCACCATTAAATATTTTTTATTTTAATAATCAAACAATATTTTTTCTTAATTAACGTTTAAGCAAACATTAAATTAAAAAACATTAGTTTGAAAATAGCGTGAAAAAACAAGAACGACAGTATACTGGACCGCGTTTCGTTTTAAATAGTAACCAGTATAACTGACTATAAAGAAACCACATCACAGTATACTAATTTGCCGTTATACTGCGCAGTGCTCACAGTGTATATCGGAACATAGCCCAGAACATAGCCTACATCACTCAACATGCTGGTGGGAATTCCCGCTAAAATGTTGCTGCTGTTCATAAAATTACTTTCCAAAAAGTAAAAAAATATATTTTTAGGTTTTTAGATGATTTAAATAAGACTTTTTAATATTAAGTTTATTTTGAATATGCAATTAAATAATTATTACTTATATATTTCGAAGTGAATAATAATAAATATGTATAAAATAATTTAACCTTAAATCTGGCAATATCTAACAAAGTTAAATTCAACATTAAATATTTTTTATGTTAAATATTCAAACAATATTTTTTCTTAATTAACGTTTAAGCAAACATTAAATTAAAAAACATTAGTTTGAAAATAGCGTGAAAAAACAAGAACGACCGTATACTGGACCGCGTTTCGTTTTAAATAGTAACCAATATAACTGACTATAAAGAAACGACATCACAGTATACTAATTTGCCGTTATACTGCGCAGTGCTCACAGTGTATATCGGAACATAGCCTACATCACTCCACATGCTGGTGGGAATTCCCGCTAAAATGTTGCTGCTGTTCATAAAATTACTTTCCAAAAAGTAAAAAAATATATTTTTAGGTTTTTAGATGATTTAAATAAGAATTTTTAATATTAAGTTTATTTTGAATATGCAATTAAATAATTATTACTTATATATTTCGAAGTGAATAATAATAAATATTTATAAAATAATTTAACCTTAAATCTGGCAATATCTAACAAAGAACAATTCAAACCACAATTTGAATTTGAAAGAGAGAAGTTTTAAATATAACACCTCAATCATTTGAATATTAAATAAATACGTTTTCTACGTGCTGTTTTATAATAAATTGTAACTTATTTCTGATAAACTGAAGCTGAAGACCGATCACGAAAGAGTTATTGACGAGTGAGTAATTATACGTATTAACTATTAATGTTCTCTTAACAGAAATAGGAAAACTGATGGCTAGTGGTAAAGCCACTGGTGGTAAAGTTGTTAACTTCGGAAATAGATCTCTGTAATATATTAATTGTAAGACTAGTTCATTTTCTTATTCTGGATGTGTTAAAAAAGTAAATAAGTGTCTGAACGGAATAATGGAGTGTCTTGACACTACATTCCTCTGCCTTCTAGTCAGTATGCAGGATTTATAAGAAAATTGAACAAAATGAACTAAAAACGAGTTTTGTATCAACAGATCAACAATGTCATATAATGGGGCTCCTGTAAACATGAACGTCCACAAATACCTGAACAAGATGGACTTCAGACTGTCTCTCACATTGAACAGCGTCTGGCCGTGGCCGGAGACTCACTTTGTGCGCCGCCCCGTCTGTTACATGTGTCGTACTTTAGTGGAGAATGATCTGGAGCACGTCGTGGTCGCTCTGGACAAGGTCAAGAGAGCTCAGCTATTGGAAGACCCGAGGTTCTGGTGTGAGAGGTGCACCTACTGCATGTTCTATCACCTCAGGCCGGAAGACTGTGAATATTGTCTAAGTATTGCTAGGAAATATTATAAGTGGTAAAGATTTATATTCGATTTAGTTAATTGAGATTATTTTACATTATTTTTTTTTAAATTGTACTTTTTAAATGGCAAGTGATAAGTGTTGTTAGTCTTTATGGTAAGGTTACTTTACTTTGAACTTGTTAGTTATTAATAGTTATATTTTTTTCTGTTTTGTTTTTCTAATAATTTTATAATTCCTTTTATTAGAAAGGAAACAAAATAGAAAACATTTTTAAAACCAAATTTAAATGAATAATTCATGATGTTTTTAATTTTAAATTATAATAATGTTTTATTAGTTTTTTATATACAATAATGTAAGTATAGCATTCTCCAGTTCAACATGTCTTTGACAATATTACAATTAATCATGTTTACACAAACACTGACATGAGCTGACATCTCATTGTAACAACTGATTATTCAATATTTGTAAGCAACAATATATTTGTTTGTTATTTATTGAAATAATAATTATAAATGTTATTTGATTTTGTTTTATAATTATTTTTAAAGTGAATGACATTACTTTTATTTGGAACTTCTCAAACTAAATAATTGTGTTAATTATTAGTTTACTACAACGCAGCAATATTGTATAATAAAATACTTTATATTGATACAACTTTTTATTTATAAACCAATTGAAATAAAACAATCTTTTAAATATACTAAAATAATGAGTTTTTTTAACATTTGTCT